>CAKNYM010050582.1:6583-39522 GCA_932195095.1 Andricus curvator | reverse complement strand
TTTTACCCAGTACCCTAGCCGACTTTACCCCGTATCCTAGCCGACTTCACACCGTATCCTAGTCGAACTTATCTCGTACTCAAGATAACTTTATCCCATACCCTAGCAGAATTTGCCCCGTACTTTAGCCGATTTTACCCCGTAACCTAACGATATAACCACGTAACCTAGCAAACTTTACCCCGTACCCTACCCGACTTTAGTACTTTACCCCATACCCTAGACGAATTCAGCTGACTTCAGCCTATACCACACACGATAAATTGAGAACGGTTGCAGATAAATTGATGAAATTTGGGTTCGTTATCTTCACCACTAATATTTTGAAAATGACCTAAGGAATTTAAAGAATATTTATTGCATTTTTTAGCACTTTAAAATATTTTAAAAATCGGTTTTTTATAGTAAAACTTTTTTCATTTACATAATTCAAAACTGATGTGGACAAAAACAGAATTATGTTACAAATAGTACTGCATTATTTAAACAATTATTTTTATTAGGCTAAATTGATTATTGCCGCAATCTAACTGAAAAGTTGAAAGCAGATTGGAATATTCAGGAAAAACGTGACTTTCTAACTTTATTCTAAGAGAACATTGGTATAAACAACAATGAATTGTTTAAACAATGTATGTAAACATCTGATTATCATTAAGAAGTAATATTTTACATATTCCAAACAATGTGTACTAAAAAGAAACCGCAACAAATAATAATTAGCGCCAAAAACTCAAAAAACCCAATTTTTCACTTCTGGGGTTTTATGGGTCCCTATAAAACAGACATATGGGGGTGAAATTTAAAAGGTGATTTTTGATTCGTATTTCATGGATAATTGTGAAGAAAATTTTTGAGGGTCAATTCGATACACCTAATATTGAATTATAAATACAATTTTCAAAAACGTCTTTTTTTCTTATGGAAAATACGAGTTAAACTTCATGGTGCTTGCGGGACCTCTAATTATAATATTTGGTTTAAAAATACGCATTTATTTTTTTGTGGATTCGAAAAAATGGGGCGGGGGGTATGCATGGAAATTCGAAAAAAAATTTTGGACTTTCTTTGCTTTATGAATCACCCTATTCTTACAAGGTGGCCGTAGGTCAGGGAAAACCTGGAAATCAGGGAAAAGTCAGCGAATTTCATTGGTCAGGGAAAGTCAAGGATTTTGAAAAAAATCTTTCAAAAGTCAGAGATTTTTATCAGAGGCATTTTAAGTAACTGTCAAGGATAATAAATTTGAAATTGTGAAAAATTGGCCAGGGAAAAATAAAGGAATTTTGAAAATGAATTTTTGCTGTCACCCTTATTATAATATTCTTCCTAGTTGTTTATTTGCCTTGTTTTTCTATTTAGTTTTTTTTCATTTGCAGTTGTTTACTCTCTGGAGAATATATTTTTAGTTACAAATTTTATTATTTAATTGAAAATTGAACAATTTTGTTAAAAATTCATCCTTTTTTGGTTAAAATTCAACTGTTTTGTTGAAAATTCCCCTTCTTGAGTTGAAAATTAAACTATTTTGATAGAAAATTAACTTTTTGTTGAAAATTCATATTTAGGTGTTGAAAATTCAATGGAAATACTTCTTGGTTGGAAATTCAACTATTTTGTTTTTTATTCGTCTTTTTGTTTTAAAAATTCCTCTGTTTTAGCAGACATTTCATCTTTATGGTTACAAATTCAACTGTTTGGCTGAAAATTAATCTTTTTTGATTGAGGATTCAACTATTTTGTTGAAACATCATGTTTTTTGGTTAAATTCAACTGTTTTTTATTTATAATTAAAATATTTTTTGGTTGAAATATCTATTGTATTATTATATGTTATTACATTATTACATAAACTGAACTACTTCGTTGAAAATTCATTTTTTTAACGGAAAATTGAACTACTCCAGTTAAAGGTTTATTATTTTGGTTAAAATTTAATTTTTTTGAATGAAAGTTTAACTATTTTGTTCTAAATTGATCTTTTTAAATTGAAAATTCAACTTATTGGAAAAAAGTTAAACTACTATGTTAAAAATTAATTTTTTTAGTTGAAGGTTCATCTCTTTAATTGAAAATTTAACTATTTTGTAGAATTTTTTTTTTCCGTTTGAAATTAATTTTTCAACTGAAAATTTAACTTTTACATTTTTGGTTGAAAATTGATCCTATTGAGTAAAAATTCGTCTTTTCCGGTAGAAAAATGATCTTTTATAGTGTAATATTTCCTCTTTTTTATCAAAAATGCTACTGTTTGGGTGAAAATTAACTTTATGGTTTAAAATTCATATTTTTGAGTTGAAAATTTAACTGTTTTACAGAAAATTCATCTTTTGGCTTGAAAGTTCAACAATTTGGATGAACATGTTTTTCTTTATTGAGTGAAAATGATTTATTCGATAAAAATTCGTCTTTTTGGTTGGGAAATTAATTTTGTTGTTGTTGATAATTTAACTATTTTGTTCAAAATTCGTTTTTTTTGTTGGAAATTAATTTTTTATACTGAAAATTTAATTTTTCCATTTTTAGCTGAAAAATCATCTTTTTTTTTTGAAAATTCGTGTATTTGGTTTAAAATCATATTTTCAAGTATAAAATTCTTGGTTGAAAATTCATCTTTTGGGTTTTAAAATTTATCTGTTTTGGTAGAAATTTTATCTTTGCAGGTTCAAAATTCAACAATTTAGTAAAAAATGTAACTATTTTGTGGAAAATTTAACTATTTTGTTGAAAATTCATCTTTTTTTCTCAAAAATTCAACTGTTTTGTTGAATATTCATCCTTTTGGATTCAAAGTTCATCTTTTTTGGTAGAAAAGTCATCTTTTTGGTTGAAATAAATACTTTTGAAATTATTTTATTCCGTTTCTAAAAGATTATAATTATGTTTAAAATGTTACAAGATTGAATGGCGGATCTTTGAATATTAATGGTCAAGGAAAATGAAAAATGATTCATGGAAAAATCAGGGAAAAGTCAGGGAATTTTGAAAATAATGTTTTTCGGCCACCCTGTTTCAGAAAATTTACTAGAAAAAAGTACAAAATGGCTTGGGAATGTACAAATCTTTCCACAGAAGTTTTGAAATTTTTTTTCTAACTAATTTAAAAAATATTTGGAATATCTTTGAATTTCAACTGATAAAAAAAACTCGAATAAAAACGTATGAAATTGCAGGAATAAAAAATAGATAAATAGCAGAATTTAAGAATCCTTAATTTTGAGTTAATCTATTTTTTTTCCAACTCCTTAAATTTTTTTCTGGTGTTTTTTTTGTCATTTAGACGTTTCAAGGCCTTTGAAATAATTTTTAAAGTTTGCAAAAAAAATAATAATAAAAGCCTACAAAATGACTGTGGAAAAAACGGTTCCTTACCGTTTTTGATTTTTTTCGACTTGTCGATTTTTTGTAGTTTATTTTAGTATGAGGAAAAACCTCAAACATCCAAAATATTTTGTAAGTTTCGTTAGATAAATATAATTTTTTTTAAACCAACTTTTTAGTATTTTATAAATAAATTTAAAACAAATTTTTATCAGAATGTCCTCAAATGTATCAGAAAAAAATCTCGTATTATTTTTAAGGTGTTATTTAAAGTTTTTTTTGTTAAAAGCAGTGTTCTGTTAATTTAATTTGCCAATAAATGATTTGTGTCTATTATTGTTACTCCTATTTTTTAAAGACAAATCCAATAAATTAAAAAAAAAAAATTTGTATAAGAAATCAGTTTTTAAATTAAATGTGTCAAGTAATTTTCAAAAAGCCTGCGGGAATGTACGGAAAACAAACGGGAAATTAAAAAAAAAATTAATTTCCTTAATATAAAATAATTTTTTTTTACCTGGCCTGGTTGGTTACAGATTATTGAGGTGCAACCGACAGGTTGCTTCTGACCCTGGGTTCCTTCAACGACGTTGGGTAAAATATCGTCCAGGTGCATTAGGAATAGCTGAAAGTAAAAAGAAAATGAAAGTAAATAATAATTTTTAAAAAATAATTTTGTTCAATTCTACAAAAATGGGAAAAAAGGCAAATTTTGTATTATAACTGAAAAACGTGCCAGTAATAGCGGTTAAAATGTTTATAACAAATTAATTTTGTTAATATTAATTAATGATTTTAACAAATTAGGGGAGGGGAGTTAAATTGAGTTTTTGTGAAGATAAATTGATGAAATTTAATTAATATTTTCTAGTATAGTAAAATTAGAAAATAATTCAAAGTTTTCAGATTTTGAAACTTTAATTCTTCAAAATTCAACTTTTTTGTTGAAAATTTAATTATATTGTTGAAAATTCAACTATTTTGTCGGAAAGTAATATTTTTTGGTCGAAAATTCGAACCGTTTTTGATAGAAAATTCGTCCATTTGGATTGAAAATTTATGCATCTTTTGTGGTAGAAAATTCATCTTTCTTGGTTGAAAAATGACCTTTTTTTGTTGAAAATTTAGTTGTCTTCCTAAAAATTCGTCTTTTTGGCTTGAAAATTCCACTATTTTGTTAAAAATTCATTTTTTTGGTGGAAACTTCAACTGTTTTGTTGAAAATTTGTCTTTTTTAAATAGAAAATTCGTCCTTTTGGATCGAAAATTCATTTTTTTTGACAGAAAAGTCATCATTCTTGGTTGAAAATGAATTTTTTTGTTAAAAATTCAACCAAAAAAGATGACCTTTCTACCATAAAAGATGAACTTTTAATCCAAAAGGATGAATATTCAACAAAATAGTTGAATTTTCGAGAAAAAAAGATGAATTTTCAAGAAAATAGTTCAATTTTCCACTAAATAGTTACATTTTTTACTAAATTGTTGAATTTTCAACCTGCAAAGATGAAATTTCTACCAAAACAGATAAATTTTTAAACCCAAAAGATGAATTTTCAACCAAGAATTTTCTACCAAAAAAGATGATTTTAAACTAAATACACGACGTTTTTTTGTAAAAAAAAGATAATTTTTAATCAAAAATGGAAAAATTAAATTTTCAGTATAAAAAATCAATTTTCAACAAAAAAAAAACGAATTTTGAACAAAATAGTCAAATTTTCAACAACAAAAAAATGAATTTCCCAACCAAAAAGACGAATTTTCATCAAATAAATAATTTGTATTCAATAAAGAAAAACATGTTCATCCAAATTGTTGAACTTTCAAGCCAAAAGACGAATTTTCTGTAAAACAGTTAAATTTTCAACCCAAAAATATGCATTTTAAACCAAAAAGTTAATTTTCACGCAAACAGTTGAATTTTTGATAAAAAAGAGGAAATATTACACTAGAAAAAATCATTTTTCTACCGAAAAAGACTAATTTTTACTAAATAGAATCAATTTTCAACTAAAAATGTAAAACTTACATTTTCAGTTGAAAAAATTAATTTCAAACGAAAAAAAAAAAATTTACGAAATAGTTAAATTTTCAATTAAAGAGATGAACCTTCAACTAAAAAAATAAATTTTTAACATAGTAGTTTAACTTTTTTCCAATAAGTTGAATTTTCAATTTAAAAAGATCAATTTGCAACAAAATATTTAAACTTTCATTCAAAAAAATTAAATTTTAACCAAAATGATGAACCTTCAACTGGAATAGTTTAATTTTCCGTTAAAAGAATGAATTTTCAACGAAGTAGTTCAGTTTTCATAAAAAAAATGAATGTTCAACGTATAATGTAATAGTAGATATTTCAACCAAAAAATATTTTAATTATAAATAAAAAACAGTTGAATTTAACCAAAAATCATAATGTTCCAACAAAATAGTTGAATCCTCAATGAAAAAAGATTAATTTTCAACCAAACAGTTGAATTTTTAACCATAAAGATGAAATATCTGCTAAAACAGATGAATTTTTAAAACAAAAAGTCGAATAAAAAGCAAAATAGTTGAATTTCCAACCAAGAAAAATTTCCATTGAATTTTCAACACCAAAATATGAATTTTCAAAGAAAAGTTAAATTTCTGTCAAAATAGTTTAACTTTCAACTCAAGAAGACGAATTTTCAACAAAACAGTTGAATTTTAACCAAAAAAGGATGACTTTTGAACAAAGTTGTTGAATTTTCAATTAAATAATAAAATTTTTAACTAAAAATATAATCTCCAGAGAGTAAACAACTGCAAATGAAAAAAACTAAATAGAAATACAAGGCAAATAAACTACTAACAAGAATATTATAATAAGGGTGACAGCAAAAATTCATTTTCAAAATTCCCTTATTTTTCCCTGCCCAATTTTTCACAATTTCAAATTTATTATCCTTGACAGTTATTTAAAGTGCCGCTGATAAAAATTATCTGACTTTTGAAAGATTTTTTTCAAAATCCTTGACTTTCCCTGACCAATGAAATTCGCTGACTTTTCCCTGATTTCCAGGTTTTCCCTGACCTACGGCCACCTTGTAAAAATAAGGTGATTCATAAAGCAAAGAAAGTCCAAAATTTTTTTTTTGAATTTCCATGCAGCCCCCCCCCATTTTTTGAAATCCACAAAAAAATAAATGCATTTTTTTAAACCAAATATTATAATTAGAGGTATTGCAAGCACCATGAAGTTTAACACGTATTTTCAATAAGAAAAAAATATGTTTTTGAAAATTTTATTTATAATAGTCAATATTGGGTGTATCGAGTTGACTCTTAAGATTTTTCTTCACAATTAGCCATAAAATACGAATCAAAAATCACTTTTTGAATTTCACCCACATAAGTCTGTTTTATAGGGACCCAAAAAACCCCATAGTGGAAAATTGGGTTTTTCGAGTTTTTGGCGCTAATTATCATTTGTTGTGGTTTCTTTTTACTGTTTTGTTGAACATTTGTCGTTTTTAAATAGAAAATTCGTCCTTTTGGATCGAAAATTCATTTTTTTACAGAAAAGTCATCATTCTTGGTTGAAAATGAACTTTTTTGTTAAAAATTCAACTTTTCGGGTTGAAATATTATGTGTCTTCTAAAAAATTCGTCTTTTTGGTTTGAAAATTTTTCAATTAGTGTTATTGTACTCTTTGCCTTCTTTTTTTGGTTGAAAAGTCTACTATTACATGTTTCGTTCATATTTCACCTTTTTTGGTTGAAAATTATACTGCTCGATTAAATTATAATTATTTTGTTGAAAATTGAACTATTTTGTTAAATGTTTATCTTTTCTAGTCGAAAATTCAACTGTTTTTTTGAACATTCCTCTTTTTTTATAGAAAATTCGTCCTTTTGGATTAAAAATTCATCTTTGTTGGTTGAAATTCATCTTCTTTGGTTGAAAATGAACTATTTTGTTGAAAATTAAAAAGTAATCTTTTTCGGCCGAGAACAAACTGTTTTTGATAGAAAATTCTTCCTTTTGGATAGATGATTAATTTTTTATGTGAGAAAATTCATCATTCTTGGTTGAAAATGAACTTTTTTGTTGAAAATTCCTCTTTTCTGGTTGAAAATTTATTTTTTCTTGTTGAACATTCAACTGCTTTCTAAAAAATTCATCTTTTTGGCTTGATAATTCAACTATTTTGTGAAAAAGTAATTTTTTTTTGTTGAAAATTCCACTGTTTTGTTGAAAATTTTTCTTTTCGCATAGAAAATTCGTCCTTTTATATTGAAAACTCATCCTTTTTTGGGACAAAAATCATCTTTCTGGGTTGAAAATGAACTAATTTGTTGAAAATTTAATTATATTCTTGAAAATTTAACTATTTTGTTAGAAAGTAATCTGTTTTGGTAAAAAATTCAACTGTTTTGTTGAAAATTAGCCTTTTTGGATAGATATTTTGTCCTTTTTGATTGAAAATTCCTCCTTATCGGTAGAAAAGTTCTTAAATGAAAATTCATCTTTCTTGGTTGAAAATTGATCTTTTTTTGTTGAAAATTTAAACATTTTGTTAAAAAGTCATTCCTCTGGTCGAAAATTCAACTGTTTTGTTGAAAATTCATCTTTCTTGGTTGAAAATGAATTTTTTGTTGAAAATTCAACTTCCCTGGTACAAAATTCAAGTCTCTTCTAAAAAATTAATCTTTTTGGCTTGGTAATTTAATTATTTGGTTTTGGCTGGAGTTCAATATTTTTTTGTTTTAAAATTCGACCATTTAGTTGAAAATGTATATTTGTAGAGTTAAAAATTAAACAATTTAGTTCAAATTTTGTTCTTTCTTGACTGAAAAATCGTTCTTGATAGAAAATTCAACTCTTCTGTTGAAAATTTTTCTTTTTGGTTTGAAAATTCATCTCTTCAGGTAGAAATTTCATCTTTTTTGGTAAAAATTCAACTGTTTGGTTGACAATTAATCTGTTTTGGTTGAAGATTCAATTATTCTGTTGAAAATTCGTATTTTTTGTTTGAATCCAACTGCTTTTGATTAATACAGTACCTACATTAATTTTATCATTGGAAATAATTTAATCCCCTAATATACCCCCGTTTTCGTGCAAAATTATCCCATTTCCCCCATTTTTAGATCATTTTGGGCTGTGAAGTCTAAAATATGGCAATAAGAAAAAGGTGAGATGTTATTTTGAAGTTTTTCAAATAAAACTGCTAATGATGTTTTTGCAACTTATATTCTAAATACAGTGATTATTCTAGATCAATTGCTCTTGAAATACTGATCATATAGATGTAATAACTACTTGATGACAAGATGATATATTCGTTGCGATAATAATTATTCATGGAGAAAGATTTATAATTGTATAGGCTGTGAACGACATTGAAAAAGAAATGTCGATCGCTTGACTGCAACATGCTACTGACCTTATTTTACATAAATATTTTACATAATATTTTACATACATTCTCAATAAGCCTTCTTGTCATTCCGCATTATTATTTTCTGCCCTTGTTATTTTCTTATTGTTAATTACTTTTGCCGACTACACTACCGATAGTATCGGACCGCTAACCGGGTGACCTAATAAAAAGTAGCCTTGACTTTGAAAGGTGATAGTTCCTTCCAGAATATAGATAACAATATTTTTTTAAATCCTTTGGGAAGCCTATTAAAGTATGCGTTAAATGACCCTTAGTTTAAGTAATTTGGCCTTATGGGTATTGAATTATCACTTAAGAAAGACAAAAATAACATTCCGATTTTTAAGGAATTTTGTACTTAAACTTAAACTCTTGACAGGAGCTAGGAAAATGAATTTATCAATTTGATATTTCACAAAAGTGATCTTTAGGATTCTACCTTACATTGGAACCATTAAACATTAAAAAAACTTCACGGGTTCATTTAATAATATTTTTTGCAGGGATGCTCCATTGTAAATACATTAACCGATAGATAGTATCGGACCGCTACACAGTGGTCCAGAAATGGATTTTCGCGGACAAATTAAGCTAGAGGTCGTAATTTTTGGTCGATTTTAAAGTTTAAAATAAGAAAATACTCTAGATAAAATTCCGCGTCAATCCCTCGAGGCCGAATTTTAATTTTAATTTTGTGTTAAATGTTATGTTATTAAACAATTCGAATAAAAGTTCTCAGCTAGATAATATAGAAAAGTCATTGGCAGCAAGGCTTCGTGAAAAAATTATTTTTTTTCTGTAAAAACACACGAATATAATGCAATTGTTTATATAATTTGTTAATAACAATAACTAATAATTATGCCTAACAACATTTTTAATGTGAAATAACATTATTGTGTGTTTAAAGATGATTTTTCATAAAGAGAAAATATTTAATCCTATAAAAGTTCTATAAATGTATATTTGTTTATAAAATTTTGTTTATAACAGAGAAATTTTTGCTTTAATCATTTATCCTTATGATATTTGTATCTGTGCATCAATTTCTATTGATTTGTGTTGTACTTTATTGGATTACACGAAGATAAAAAATAATATATTGGAAAATATGTTTTTTTCCGAATTGTTTAATTACATAACATTTAACCCAAAATGAAAATTGAAATTCGGCCTTGAGGGATTGATGCAGAATTTTGTGCAGAGTATTTTCTTTTTTTAAACTTTCAAATCGACCAAAAATTACGACCTCTAGCTTAATTTGTCCGCGAAAATCCATTTCTGGACCACTGTGCGCTACCCGGGTGACCTAATAAAAACTAGCCTTGACTTTGAAAGGTGATAGCTCCTTCCAGAATATAGATAACAATATTTTTTTTAATCCTTTAGGAAGCCTATTAAAGTATGCGTTAAATTACCCTTAGTTGAAGTAATTTGGCCTTAGGGGTATTGAATTATCACTTAAGAAAGACAAAAATAACATTCCGATTTTTAAGGAATTTTGTACTTCAAATTAAACTTTTGGCAGGAGATAGAAAAATGAATTTATTGACTTGATATTTCACAAAAGTGATCTTTAGGATTCTAGCTTTTATTTGTGCCATTAAACGTCGAAAAATCTTCACGGGTTCATGAAATAGTATTTTTTTTGCGCGAATGCTACATTTGAAATACATTAACACTACCGACAGATAGTATCGGACTAACCGCGTGACCTATTAAAAATTAGCCTCCACTTTGAAAGGTGATAGCTCCGTCCAGAATATAGATAACATTATTTTTTTTAAATCTTTGGGAAGCCTATTAAAGTATGCGGTAAATGACCCTTAGTTGAAGTAATTTGGCCTTATCGGTATTGAATTATCACTTAAGAAAGACAAAAATAACATTCCGAATTGAAGGAATTTTGTACTTCAACTCTTAGCAGGAGCTAGGAAAATGATTTTTTTTATATTTCATAAAAGTGATCTTTCGGATTTACCTTTTATTTAAACCATTAAACATCAAAAAATATTCTCATCGCACGCTACGGGCGCGGATCACTTCTCTCGCAATTTTGAGCGCGCCTAGGGCGCGCGTCTGTTGTTTCTCGCGCTTCGCGCTCGATAATTTATGTACCTTATGCTACGCGCTCGGTCATTTTACATCCCGCACATTTTTGTATAGGACTTTTAAAATTAAAGGAAAATCATCGACAACTAAATATTTAGTGATTGTGAATTCTCTTTTGTTAAAGCTCTTTCGGGTTTAACGAACACATTCTCATCACGTGTCTCGTGAGAAAAAAAGGTTAAAAGCAAATTTTCAGATCTAATTTAAAAACAATTTTGTTATTAAACATTTTATTATACCTTGTGTCTTTTTGTCCGAAAAATTTGTTGGTTTATTTGTAATGCCATTTTTCACGATTAAAACAAAAACTACGCGTGTTATCAAAAAATGATTAATAACAAATTTGTAGCTTTCTTTTGTTTGAACAACTTTTTTCGATTCATTTTTTTTAACTTGTGTCGTTTGTCCAAAAATGTAATTCTTTTATTTTTCAATATCATTTTTCACGATTAAAACAAAAACCATGCTTCCTCTAAAAAAATGACCTGGAACAAATTTGTAGATCTTTTGCAAATGCATAATTTTTATATCTTATTATTTTTTGGTATCTTGCATAGTTTGACCGAAAAATGGAATTTTTCATGATGCTTTGTGGGGTCAAAAATTAAATTTTCGTTTTTTCAAAAACATTCAAAAAGTTGTCATAATAATATTGTAGGGCTTTCAAAAAGCAACGTTTTCCTTCGCGTGACTTTTCTTCATATCGTGCGTTGTTTGGCTTAAAATCTTAATTTTCGTTTGTTTTTTAGATTTTGCAAATGCTATAACTCTGATAATTTTACTTTTATCGAAAAAGTCATTAGGAAAAATTGCTCGAATTTCCGAGTACAGCGAATAGCCGTACATAGAATTTTGAAATCTTGAAAAAAATGGTATCAAAAATTTTGAAAATGCTCTAACTTTTGGAATTTTTATCCAAAATAGCTGGCTAACGAATATGTTCTTTTTTTAGGCCTTAAAAAAGTGTGCCAAAGCTCAATCCAATCTGATCTGCCTACAGACTACAGACAGACGCCTTCGTAAAAATCGTTTTTTCTAACTCAGAGGGTCTCGAAAAATGAAGATTTGATGAAAACCCGCCAAGTCAAATTTTACATAAAACCAATATTTCTAACTCAGAGGGTCTCGAAAAATGAAGATTTGATGAAAACCCGCCAAGTCAAATTTTACATAAAACCAATACCTTCTCATTAGGATGAAATGTAAAAATTTGTACGGTTTCGTGAAATAATTTTTTTTTTGGGAGCATGCTACATTTGGAATAAATTAACACTACCGACAGATAGTATCGGACCGCTAACGGGGTGACCTTTTAAAAATTAGCCATGACCTTGAAATGTGATAGCTCCTTCCAGAATATAGATAACAATATTTTTTTAAACCTTTGGGAAGCTTAATAAAGTCGGCTTTAAATGACCTTTATTTAAAGTAATTTGCCCTTGTGGATATCGAATTATCACGAGAGAAAGACAAAAATAACATTCCGATTCTTAAGGAATTTTGTACTGCAACTTTAACTCTTGGCAGCAGCTAGGAAAATTAATTTATTGATTTAATATTTCACAAAAGTGATATTTAGGATTTGCCTTTTATTTGAGCCAATAAACATTTAAAAATCTTTACGCTTTTGTGAAATAATATTTTTTTGCGAGAATGCTACACTTGAAATACATTAACACTACCGACAGATAGTATCGGACTAATCGCGTGACCTATTAAAAATTAGCCTTCACTTTGAAAGGTGATAGCTCCGTCCAGAATATAGATAACAATATTTTTTTAACCTTTGGAAAGCTTATTAAATTCTGTTTTAAATGAACCTTAGTCGAAGTAATTTTCCCTCGTGGGTATTGAATTATCACGTGAGAAAGACAAAAATAACATTCCGATTTTTAAGAAATTTTCTACTTCAAATTAAACTCTTGGCAGGAGCTAGAAAAATGAATTTATTGATTTGATATTTCACAAAAGTGATCTTTAGGATTTTAGCTTTTATGTGTGCTATTAAACGTCGAAAAATCTTCACGGATTCATGTAATAGTATTTTTTTTCGAGAATGCTACATTTGAAATACATTAACACTACCGACAGATAGTATCGGACTAATCGCGTGACCTATTAAAAATTAGCCTTCACTTTGAAAGGTGATAGCTCCGTCCAGAATATAAATTACAATATTTTTTTTAAACCTTTGGAAAGCTTAATAAAGTCGGCGTAAAATGACCTTTATTTGGAATAATTTACCCTTGTAGACATCGAATTATCACGTGAGAAAGACAAAAATAACATTCCGATTTTTAAGGAATTTCATACTTCAACTCTTGCAAGACCTAGGAAAATTAATTAATTAATTTTATATTGCACAAAAGTGATCTTTAAGATTTTAGCTTTCATTTGAACCATTAAACATTGAAAAATCTTCATGGGTTCATGAAATATTTTTTTTTGTGCGAGCATGCTGTATTTGAAATACATTAACACTACCACCAGATAGTGTCGGACCGCTAACCGGGTGACCTATTAAAAATTAACCTCCACTGTGAAAGGTGATAGCTCCGTCAACAATATAGATAAAAATATATTTTTCTAAGCCGTTTGAAACCTTTTTAAATTCTGCGTTAAAGGAACCTTAATTAAAGTAATTCGTCCTTGTAGGTATTGAATTATCACGCGAGAAAGACAAAAAAATCCGATGACGTAATTCTGTATCTCAAGCAAAATCAGCTCTCGTTTCGACTATTGAGACAATAACAAAATGAAGATTTGAATTGAAATAAAAATTAAACAAATTTTGGAATTTTTAAAAATAAAATGAAAATTACCTCATGAAAGGGGACTTCAGCTCCATCTGCAGTTCCTTCGATTTCCCTGACATATTGGGGAAATTGCTCTTTTACACAGGCCAAAGTTTCATCGTAAACCTTCTTGCCTTCTAAGGTTTCATAAACGAGTAAATACGATTCTTGTAAAGGCCGATAATTGGCTATGTAATCTTGAATCATCTTCGCAAAGGTGCGTCCCTGAAAAAATTAGAGTCAGGTGTTAAAAAGATTATCAAACTGATTCCAGTTTTTGAGCTTCTTTTCTCTTTGAGAAAACTCGATTACGGGATCAAAATAAATTGTTTAAACATATCAGTAATCCTATATGAAAAAAATAAGTCTAAAGAAATTTTCGAAAATTTTGCATTCATTGTTGTTGACTACCTGATTGGTTGCATACTGCGTGAATGTGACTTTAAGTGGGTGTTTTCTGTTTGTTTTTGAATATTCGAGAATTTTGTAAATCGAAATTTCCAAATGAGGAATTTTAATTCTAAAAATTTATTTCTGTAAGAGAAACTTTAAATTGTAAATTATTCTTTAATAATAAAGGCAACAATATTCTGGTGTTAACGGTTTTACTGAATGTTTTAAAAACGACAAAGGGATTCTATTCAGACTTTCTGCACCATCAATTTAGTAAATCAAAATTTCCAAATAAGTAATTGTATTTCGTGATAAAAATTATTTTTAAATGTTTCTAAACCTTATTGATGCAAGAGAAAATTTTTATTATTTTTTAATATTGGAAAATAATTCTGTTCTTAACATTTTGCTACCAGACTGTAATTTGTAAACTTTTATAGAATGTAGGTAACGATACGAAAAACTGCCGGTACGGTTAACCAAAAACTTACCGGTACCGACAAATTTTAAACAAAATGTAGGTTTTTGAAGATTTTGAAATAAAATTATGAAGCTTTTTAAGAATTTTAAAGGTTTTAAGATAATGAAATATTTTTCTTAAGATTTCAGGGAAAATTTAAATTAATTTTTTTGAAAAAATATTCAAAGAAAATATTGAAAAAGATTTCAAAATGATTTCCTAAAATTTCAGAAAAGAATATAGAAGATTTCAAAACAAAATTTTAGAAAAAATTCGAATATGTTTAAAAGATATTCAGAAGTTTTGAAAGGATACAAAAATAATTTTTTTCAAAACAAAATGTAGATTTTTGAAGATTTTGAACCAAAAATTTAAAGCTTTTTAAGATTTTTGAAAGGTTTCAAGAGAATAAAAAAATTTTCTTAAGATTACGCGGAAAAATTTTTATGATTTTTTATTTTACAATATTTAATTTAAGAGAATATTTAAAAAGATTAAAAAAATTATCAAAAAAGAATCTGGAAGATTTGAAAGTAATTTTTTTTAATTTTGCAGATTTTTTTATTTGAAATCTTAGGAAAAATTCGAATAATTTTATCAAATATTTATAAATTTTTCTTACAAATTTTCAAAAAAAATTAAAAAAAAAATGTAGATTTTAGAAGATTTTGAAATAAAATTATGAAGCTTTTCAAGAATTTTGAAGGTTTTAAGATAATGAAATATTTTTCTTAAGATTTCAGGGAAAATTTAAAGTAATGTTTTTTAATTATTTAAAGGAAATATTGAAAAAGATTGAAAAGTTTTAAATGATTTCCTAAAATTTCGGGAAAGAATATAGAAGATTTCAAAGCAAAATTTTTCAATTTTGTGAAAATGTTAGGAAAAATTCGAATAAGTTTAAGAGATATTCAGAAGTTTTGAATGGATACAAACATAATTTTATTCAAAACAAAATGTAGATTTTTGAAGATTTTGTACAAAAAATTTAAAGCTTTTTATGATTTTTTAAAGGTTTCAAGAGAATAAAAAAATGTTCTTAAGATTTCGCGGAAATTGTTTAATGATTTTTCATTTTACAACATTTAATTTAAGAGAATATTTAAAAAGATTTCAAAAATTATTTTTAAAAAATCTGGAAGATTTGAAAGCAATTTTTTTAATTTTGCAGGTTTTTCTTTAATTCTTAGGAAAAATTCGAATAATTTTATCAAAGATTTAGAAATTTTTCTTAAAGATTTTCAAAAATAATAAAAAAATTTGAAACAAAATGCAGATTTTTGAGGATTTCGAAATAAAATTTTAAGTTTTTTGAAGATTTTGAAAGATTTTAAGATAATGGAAATTTTTTCTTAAGATTCCTGGGAATACTTCAATTGATTCTTTATTAGAAAAATAATAATTTTAAGAGAATATTCAAAAAGATTTTAAAACATAATAAAGGATTTACAAAATTGTCAAAAATGAATCCGAAATATTTTAAAAAAAGTTTAGGAATGATTCGAGTCAGTTTAAGAGGTATTTAAGAATTTTTGGAATTTTAAAGAGATTAAAAATATTTCAAAACCTTTTGAATTTTCTCGAGAAACATAGGAAAATTAGATTTATATAATCTCAAAGTAAATAAAGACAATAAAAAATAGTCACTAACAATTTTTATTATGTGTTGAAAGTTATTTTTTCATTTAAATTATAATATGCATAATTTTTTTTTATTCTGGACTGAAAAATCTTCTTTGGTTGCAAAAATGTTGTATTTTTTTCTGAAAATTCATCTTTTTCGGTAGAAATTTCATCCCTTTTTTATTAAAATTGCAAATGTTGGGTTTAAAATTAAAATCTTTTTTGGTTCAGGATTCAATTACTTGGTTGAAAGTTAAACTATTTTATTAAAAATTCACTTAATTGCTTGGTTGAAGATTCATCATCTTAGTTCAAAATTCATCTTTTTGGTTGAAAGTGTGTTAACATTTTTTTTTGTAGGAAATTAATCTTCTTTGTTGAAAATTAATCTTTTTGGTTGAGGATTCAGCTATTTTTTTACGTTTTTTTTCACGAATTTAGGGGTTTTTATTTAAAATTAAAATCTTTTTGGATTGAAACATCAACTATTACATCTTTTTTTGAGAATTCATATTTTTTAGTTGAAAAAACTACTCGATTAAAAGTTGAACTACTTGGTTAAAAATTCATTTTGTGGTTGAAGATTCATCATTTTAGTTGTAAATTTGTCTTTTTGGTAGAAAAGAAGTAGCAAATTTTAATAGAAAATTCATGCATTTGGTTGAACATTTAACTATTTGGTTAACAATGAACTTTATTATGGAAAATTCATATTTCTGAGTTAAAGAATTAAACTTTCCTTCAGAAAATTCGTCTCATTTGGAATTTAAAATGTTTTTTGTTTGAAAATTCAAATATTCAATTGAAGATTAACTTTTTTGTTGAAATTTGGATTCGACATATTTGAAATTTTTAAATATCTTTTCTAATTTTCTCAAGAATCGTAGGAAAATTATATTTATATAACTTAAAAAAAAATAAAAAAAATAAATATTTATCCGAAATTCTTATTTTTTATTCAAAATTATTTTGGCCCTCAAAATGAGAAAGTACTAATGATGCTAGTATCTGAAAAAAACAAAGAAAAAGTTTTATTTTTAATTAAGATTGAAAAGAATTTCATTTTCTCATGAATAATTTTTGCTAAATAAGCAGGAAAAATATGCATGATTAAAAAATAAAATTCAAAACAACCTCACTTTTCGGCTCATTAGAGACAAGAATAACACAATGAAAAAAGAGGGAGAAAAAGGGATACATTGTTTTTTTTTAAAAACAATTTTTATAAATTTTAAATAGTGTATTCCCAAGTGTGAAAAGGCCAAAAACAAATACGTGTTACTTTGGATTTACGCAAAAAGAAACAAATACAGGGAGTTAACCTTTTTTTTAAATAAGAGAGAATTATAAAATGATTTTTTAAAAAGTTTTGTGAAATTGATTGTTTTTTTTTAGAAAAATGGATTTTAATGGAATTGACAGAAATTGGGGTAACGGGATTGATGTGATAGGTGGACCTGTGAAAAATATCAAACAATTTTACTTAATGAGTAATAAATGAAAGTCAATAATTTTAGAACAAGTACTTTTTGATCAAATGCAAAATTCATGGAGTTTTTCATACAGGGAAAAAATTTATCCGTAAAAAAGTCACCAACTAGTAGCTAGGTCTCGGATATGAGAAAAATTCATCGGATATTTATGTATTTTCGTAAATAACCTGCGAACTTTGAGAAAGAATTGACGAACTCGATGTGAAAATTCTAAAACGGTTCATCACTTTTTTTTACATGAATAATTACAAAAATATTACGAGTGATTGGGAAAAGATTCTCAGAGCACTCACGAGCTTGCCCGACAAATCTGGGACTTCGAAACTAAGTCTCCCTGTACGTGGCCCACGCACACACGCGCGGTGCGTGTGTGCGCTCGTATGTGTGCCTCGAGCTCGTCGGATGAGTGGCTAGAAGTTTTATTATACCTATTTTGTTTGGCCTCGATGGCTGCGCGTGTTTACGCACTCCTGGTTTATGTTTAGAAACTGGTGAGTCAGCAGTGTTTGAGGTTCGAATCTTGTGAGTTGCGAATTTATAAATTAATATAAAATTAAATCGCACAAATAAAATTTTTCCTCTTTTTATTTCAGTCTGAAATTTTCAGGAACTGTTCGTAGGAAATTCGAACTGTTCGTAAGAAACTTCGAAATTTATGCATATATTTCTCATAGAAATAAGGATTTAATGTTTCATTTTTTTATCTCGTATCCGAGATCTAGCTACAAGTTCGTGACTTCTTCACGGATAAATTTTTTCCGTGTAAGAAGATTTTTGACATCAATAAAAATGTTAACTTTGATTTCAAAAACAAAAGAAACAAAGAAAAGTTTGATATAAATACTGAAAAATTAAAAAAAATCTCTCTTAAAGACTATCAAGGAATGCAATTCACAGATACATTCTTTGAATATTAAGATAAAACAAATTGTTGACAAATAGTCTTTTCAAAACATAAGGTTACACATGGTCATGATTTTATTTTGAATGATATTAAATTTCTTTATCATGAAAGAAATCAGAACAAGAGATAATTCATAGAGATGTTATTTATAAAGAGAGAAGGTAACAAGGCTATCAACTTAAAAAAGGACCTCTCAAGATAGAATAAACCCGTGGAGAAATTGCCCAATTTGATCCTGATTCCCGACGTGGCCCCGATCGGGTTAGCCCAATTTGGCCCTGATCATGGCTACTGTTGTGGTCCTGGTCGAGGCCACATCGGGATACCCTCTGTTAATTCATAGTTAGTTTAAAAATTAGAATTAATTAAATTTAAAATTACTCCCTGTCTTGATTAGTGAATATTCAACTAATTTTAATTTCAGTGACTAACCTAAAGTTAAGTGGTTAAAATTAACTTCTCATATGCAAAGAATATAAGAAACGAGAAAAAACTAAAAAATGCCTAAATTCATTTGGACTAAATGTCTACAAATGTATGTTGACGGAGTTAGTATTAATTATTGTAGATATTTTTTTAATCTGTCTAGAGTTTATACTTATTTAGATTTGAATTTCCCGCGCTAATCTCGAATGTATTCGATTAGTCTTCCGTTCGATTATTTGGCAACGAACGGACGTAAGGAAGACAACTTTGTAAAAGTGACGAACAATAAACAGATAAACCGGTAAAGTCATGTGGATAAATCGCTTTAAATAATTCTCAATTCACCTCGTTAATCATTTACGCAAAGTTTTTAGACCGGGGTGAGGTGTTCATATCAAAACTAAGATTTCCGACAGTGAAATTTGATAAAGCGTCAACAACTTTTTGGCATTATAACCTCACTTTTTTATACTTTGCTCCACTTTTTTATACTTTGCTGCACTTGCCAAAAAGCTTTTCAATTAAATTGTCGAATTTTCAAACAAAAAAGATTGAAGTTCAATCAAATATCAGAATTTTCAAGAAGAACAAATTTGTTAGAATGCAGTTAGTTCTTGATCAAAAAAGTTTATTTACATCTCAAAAAGCTAACTTTTCTACAATGAAAGCTGATTTTTCAACAAAAGAGTAAAGTTTTTAAGCTGAAAAGTCTAATATTATAGAAAACAGTGACTTTAAAATAAATAAATAAATCTTTAACAGAAAAGATCATTTTCAATAAAAAAGATAAATATTTAACAAGATAGTTATATTATCAACCAAAAAGTTGAACTTTCAACAAACAAGAATCATTTTATACCCAGAAGGATATGACTTTCCAACAAAATATATGAATTTTTAACAAGATAGTTGAATTATCAACCAAAAAGTTGAACTTTCAACAAACAAGAATAATTTTCTACCCGGAAAGACGACTTTTTAACAAAAAATATGAATTTTCTACCAATTCGTTGAATTTAAACCAATGAGTTAAATTGTCAACAAACTAAATTAATTTTCTACCCAAAAAGACGACTTTTCAACCAAATTCTTAAATTTCCTACCAAATAGTCAAATGTTTATCTCATAAACTGAAAATGGTACAAATTTTCAACAAAATTCTTACATTTTTAACCAAAAAGGATACATTTTCGACCGAGAAGATTAATGTTCTATAAAAAAAAATTAATTTTCAACAAAATACATGAATCTACCGACAAGTTTCAGAATATTTTTCAAAATATTTATATAATGTTTAATATTTTTAATTAATTGTTTACTTCTTTATTAAATAAATTATATTTTAATAATATTTTTATAAATAAAAATTAGAATGGGCTTGTTCAGGGCCAGATCGGGCCTTCCTTGTGGATACCCCAGTAAGGCCCTGATCGGATTAGGCGATTCATTTCGAGTCTGGCCCTAACTGGGATACCCGATTGGGGCCAGATTTTGCCAGATCTGGCCCCGACCAGGGCCACTCTGAAATTTCTGGACGGGAAGTATGGGATAGAGTAATTAATTGGTTAAAGTAATTTCTTTGACTTGATAATATAATAATTTTCTTTTCTAATAAACAATCAATTTCTCAATGAATAATTTTGATTATATTAAACTTAATCAATTTTAATGAATCTTTTCTTTACAGGTTATATTAACTTTTTCATACCTTTAGTTATTCCCTATAAATAATAAAATTATTTTATTCTTGTCTCTAATGAGCCCAAAAGTGAGGTTGTTTTGAATTTTATTTTTTAATTGTGTATATTTTTCCTGCTTATTTAGCAAAAATTATTCATGAGAAAATGAAATTCTTTTCAATCTTAATTAAAATTTTTTAAATAGAGACACTAAACATATGATTCTTTCCAATCTACAGGGTTTGCTTATGAATAATTTTAAGATTTCTTTAAATTGAGTTTACATAGTTTTACCTCAATTTTAGTAAGAAACATTTTCTTTCATTTTAAAAATTTTGTGTAAAAAGTATGCATTGAATTTTAACAAGAATTTTTTAGAAATGTATTTAATATTTTGGATTGTTTTCTTTTCCTGATGGGAAAATTTAAGAATCTAAATAGATTGGTCTTAGAATCACCCACAAAGAAAAAGATTTATTGAGTCGAATCAGTTTCTAGTTGCAGTTGTAGAAAGTCTATAGAAAGTATTAGTAATAGGAGACGGCGATTTTTTTTAAATGTTTCTTGATAACCATGGGATTGGAAGTTTGTACTTTGTATTTGTATTTTTATTTTTTCATAGATGACGATCACTTCGTGATCTATGTGGTCGTGCTCTAATGCAATAAGATAACATTTTATTCAATAGAACATTCCTTTCAATTACCATTGTCTGATCTAATCAATGTGGATGCTGATCATGTTACCTATACCTCAACGTGTTCATTGTTTTTTTTTTTAATCGTCAAACTCGTTTCGCTTTAATCTCTGATAATGTAGGTCAGTGCGTAATGAGTAACAGGGATCACAGCGGTGCAGTATCCTACAGAAAAGGATCATTTGATCCGAATTGATATTCTATCAGTATCAATTCGGTTCAGTAAGGGGAGATTCAACAATTTTGTTGAAATTTGTTTTTTTCTTCTTGACTGAAAAATCTTTCTTGGTCAAAGATTCATCTCTTTGGTTGAAAATTGAACTATTTTGTTGAAATATCGTTTTTTTTAAGGCCATGTTATACATTAGTCACGTGACCCAGCCAGTCCTGAGATCGATATTTTTTGTCCCATATTTAAAAATAAAAGTTAAAATAGAGCGGAAAAATTTTGGGAAAATATTAATAAATATAAAAGGACAGTATGTGGTAAAGCATAGAGTTGGGGAAGAAAAAAAAAGTTATTATTGGAATAACAAATATCGACCGGCAATCAAGCGATCTGCATTATCAACAGTGCTGACACCATGGATATATCAAATATCAATTTGTTTATTTGCACCAAACCAGCAAATATTATCAAGTGTAATTTTTGCAACCGATGTTTGCATCATTTTCCTCAAGACATGTGAGCCAGAACCTCAAAAATGTTTTATTGGGAACATTGAAAACTGGTTACAGAGTTCTACAGCACGGTCGGTATTTTTGTGAATTTCCTTATTCATTACATTTTTTTCTTCAAAATTTCGAGCCAAATGTTGTATACAGACGCAAATTACAGTTTCCTGATGCTTTCCCCAAAGTTTCAACTCAATATCTCATTTTGTGTGGACATGAGTTGTTGCACAAAAAATGCCGATATTGCTCCGGTTTTAATTTCTTCAAAATTTTTTTTTCTAAATTTCGTTCCAAATGTTGTATAAAAACGTACATTATTGCTTCCTGAGGCTTTCCCCAAAATTTCAACTCAATATCTCATTCGGTGTGGACGCGAGTTGTTGCAAAAAAAATTATCGATAATTTAGGTCACGTGACTCATGTATAACATGGCCTTAAATTAAATTTTTTGTAGAAAATTCCTTTTTTTAGTTTAAAAATGTAACAATTCAGTAGAAAATTTAACAATTTGGTTGGAAATTCAAATATTTGGTTAAAAATTAACTTTTTGCTTAAAAATTCATATTTTTGGTTTGAAGATTCATCTCTTTTAGTTGAAAATTCGTTTTTTTGTTGAAAATTAAATTTGTTGTTGGAAATTCATATTTTCGGGTTGAAGATTCATCTCTTTTCCCAGCTAACCTGTTACAATCCTGAAAGGTTCCTGAATGATCACATGTTATCAGAGGAATTGTTACTTGTATCTCAGTCTCCTAGCAGGTAACGGCATAATCGCCGTAGTTTACTAGGGAGGCTTGTTTGCAACCGTTCCCTGTCAGACTAGTAACATGGCGGTAACAGCCGGCAGCGATCTTCATTTATACATATACATTTTGGGTCTAACCTCTATAATGTAATTTCTTTTTCGTAAGGGTTCAGCTGATAAATATCTGTTTTTTTATAAAAGCTTTGTTCACATATTATCTCCCTTTTCTGGAACTTATTTATCGTTTAATTATGTTCCTTTCCAACATTTTTGCAAAAATATTCATAATGATAATTCCGAAACGATGTATATTTTGAGGTTAAGCTGTCATTGCACGTTGCGTTTCCAAACATCACTTTGTTACAAGCATGTGATTACAATGGCGGGATAATGTTACCTGCTTCGCTTGTAATTTGTTACTACTTTGAGTGGGAAATATATTGTCACTGGGTGACCAGCATGGAAGTCACCAGTGACTGGTTTTTTTAATCTTGTTACAATTATGTGACTATTCGGACTAGTAACTGTGTTAGCTGGGTTGTTTGAAGATTTAACTATTTTGTGAAAATTCTTTCTTGGTTGAAAATTCGTTTTTGTTTTGGTTGAAAATTCACTTTTTCTTTTAATTATCATTTTGGGGATGACAATTAAACTGTTTTGTAGAAAATTCTTTTTTTTAGCTTAAAAATGTAACAATTTATTAGAAAACAACAATTTGGTTGGAAATTTAAATATTTGGTTAAAAATGAATTTTTTGCGTAAAAATTCATATTTGTGGTTTAAAGATTCATCACTTTTGGTTGAAAATTTAACTATTTTGTTAAAAATTTGTTTTTTTTTGTTTGCTGAAAATGTACTTTTTTGTTAAAAATTCACATTATCGAGTTGAAAGTTTAACTGTTTTATAAAAAATTCATCTTTTTAGCTTAAAAATTTAACAATTTCGTTAAAATTTGTTTTCTTTCTTGACTCAAAAATCTTTCTTGGTTGAAGATTCGTCTCTTTGGTTTGAAATTGAACTTTTTTGTTGAAATATCGTTCTTTTTTTAAATTAAATGTTTTGTAGAAAATTCGTTTTTTTAGTTTAAAAATGTAACAATTTAGTACAAAATTCAACAATTTGGTTGGCAATTCAAATATTTGGTTAAAAATTAACTTTTTGCTTAAAAATTCATATTTTTGGGTTGAAGATTCATCTCTTTTAGTTGAAAATTCGTTTTTTTGTTGAAAATTAAATTTTTGGTTGGAAATTCATATTTTTGGGTTGAGATTCATCTCCTTTGGTTGAAGATTGAACTATTTTGTGAAAATTCTTTCTTGGTTGAAAATTCGTTTTTCTTTTGGTTGAAAATTCGTTTTTCTCTTGGTTGAAAATTCAATTTTTCTTTTAATTGTCATTTTGGGGATGACAATTAAACTTTTTTGTAGAAAATTATTTTTTTTTAGTTTAACAATGTAACAATTTAATAGAAAACAACAATTTGGTTCGAAATTCAAATATTTGGTTAAAAATGAATTTTTTGCGTAAAAATTCATATTTGTGGTTTAAAGATTCATCACTTTTGGTTGAAAATTTAACTATTTTGTTAAAAATTTGTTTTTTTTTTGTTTGCTGAAAATGTACTTTTTTGTTAAAAATTCACATTCTTGAGTTGAGAGTTTAACTTTTTTGTAGAAAATTAATCTTTTTAGATTAAAAATTCCACAATTTCGTTGAAATTGGTTTTGTGCCTTGACTGAAAAATCTTTCTTGGTCAAAGATTCATCTCTTTGGTTGAAAATTGAACTATTTTGATGAAATATCGTTTTTTTTGAAAATTAAATGTTTTGTAGATAATTCGTTTATTTAGTTTAAAAATGTAATAATTTAGTAAAAAATTTAACTATTTGGTTGGCAATTCTAATATTTGCTTAAAAATTAACTTTTTGCTTAAAAATTCATATTTTTGGGTTGAAGATTCATCTCTTTTAGTTGAAAATTTAACTATTCTGTTGAAAATTTGTTTTTTTTTTGTTGAAAATTAAATTTTTTGTTGGAAATTCATATTTTTGGGTTGAAGATTCATCTCTTTTGGTTGAAGATTTAACTATTTTGTGAAAATTCTTTCTTGGTTGAAGATTCGTCACTTTTGGTTGGAAATGTAACTATTCTGTTGAAAATTCGTTTTTTTTTTTTGGTTGAAAATTCACTTTTTCTTTTAATTAACATTTTAGGGTTGACAATTAAACTGTTTTGTAGAAAATTCTATTTTTAGCTTAAAAATGTAACAATTTAGCAGAAAACAACAATTTGGTTGGAAATTCAAATATTTGGTTAAAAATTAACTTTCTGCGTAAAAATTCATATTTGTGGTTTAAAAATTCATCACTTTTGGTTGAAAATTTAACTATTTGGTTGAAAATTTAACTATTTTGTTAAAAATTCGTTTTTTTTTTTGAAAATGTACTTTCTTGTTAAAAATTCACATTATCGAGTTGAAAGTTTAACTGTTTTGTAGAAAATTCATCTTTTCAGCTTTAAAATTTAACAGTTTCGTTCAAATTTGTTTTCTCTCTTGACTGAAAAATCTTTCTTGGTTGATGATTCGTCTCTTTGTATGAAAATTGAACTAGTTTGTTGAAAATTAAATTTTTTGTTGGAAATTCATATTTTTGGGTTGGTGATTCATCTCTTTTGGTTGAAGATTTTACTATTTTCTGAAAATAGATTCTGAAAGATTCGTATATTTTGGTTGAAAATTTAACTATTTTGTTGGAAATTGTTTTTCTTTTGGTTGAAGATTAATCATAGTTAAATTAAATTTTGTTGAAAATTCACATTTTGAGTTTGACAAATAAACTTTTTTGTAGAAAATTCGTTTTTTTTTTTGCTTAAAAATGTAACAATTTAGTAAAAAATTCAACAATATGGTTGGATATTCAAATATTCTGTTAAAAACTAACTTTCTGCTCATAAAAATTCATATTTTTGTGTTGAAGATTCATCTCTTTTGGTTGAAAATTTAACTATTTTGTTGAAAATTTTCTTTGTTTTTTTTTGGTTGAAGATGAACTTTTTTGTTAAAAATTCACATTTTGGGGTTGCAAATTAAACTTTTTTGCAGAAAATTTGCTTCTTTGGCTTGAAAATTGATCGATATAGTAGAAAAATCAACTATTTTGTTGAAAATTCGTCTTTTTTGAATGAATTCAACTATTTTTTATTTTAAATTGATTTTTACTTAAATAAGAACAATTACATTTTTCGTGCAGAATTCATCTTTTTGGTTGAAAATGTAATTATTTTGTTGAAAAAATCCTTTTTTTAGATGAAAATTAATTTTTTAACTGACAATTATTTACTTGCAATTTGAACAATTTGATTGGAAAATCAACTATTTTGTTAAAAAGTTGTCATTTTTGAATAAATTAAATTGTTTTATTTAAAATAAAAATCTTTTGTGGTAAAAAATTCAACTGCTTGGTTGAAAGTTGAATTATTTTGTTAACAATTGATTTTTTGGTTGCAAAAAAACGTCTTGAGGCCAATTGATGGAAGAATCAGATTTACCCATCAAATTAGTATTTCTCGAAATATTTTTATATTTTATTATTTTTGATTTTACTGAGAGACATCAAATAAATGTTCAATTGAAATACTGAAGATAGAAGTTTCAAAAATAATTATCTCAATTGATGAAATTGTTGCAAAAAATTTGCTCGTTATTATTCCATGATATAATAGTATACCTTGTGCATGACATAATAAATGCTTAGATTGAGCACGTGTTCTGCGTTAACGTCAGAGCCATTATTTTTATTACCTTCGTCGTTCATATAGTTGTATCCTTTTTCACTTCAGAAAAATTTGATTCCCATCTTTATTTAAACGAAGAAAAATCGCGTTACGAGATTTATGGACGGCCCCTTACGTCAGTGAATTAATGGAACAGAAAAAATCGTGTTGGATTCGAAGTTTGGAAAACTGAATTTAATGAAGCTTATAATGTACCAGTAAAAATAGCGTGCTCGGCGCGCTTACGTTTCTTATTTTTATTGTCTGTTATTTATTTTAACTATGAGTTATTATATTACTGTACTATTATTTTTATTTCATATATTATATATTACTGTTATTTTATTGTCTGTTATATATTGTTTGTTATTTTGATTATCAAATCAAAATATATGCTTAAATTTAAAGCACTATGAAATATAATTAATATTTATATATTAAAATAGCTACATCGGCTTCCATACAATTTTAATTAAATATTGTATAACATTATTGGACATCCTGCGGACGGTTATATTGACGATGCTGTCAGTATAGGTCGTCAACGAGATATCAAAAGAAACCACTTAAGACCCGTTAACTTAGAAGAAAGTAGTCTTGATGTCATAATTAGTTGCAAAATAAATAATATCTTACGTAAGACATCAATTCACAAAACCCTGAAAAGAAGAATTTGTATTTGGAAATGCAAAATTCAAAAGGACTGAGAGATCCATTCTCAGAAAAAGAAACATATATTGGAAATGCAAAATTCAAAAGAAGAAATTTCTATTGGTAACGCAACAAACAGCGGTAAAGTCGAGTCTCTACGGTCGAGTCTACGTTCTCAACGAAGATGCAAGGAGTCTACACTCTTCAACAAGTGTAGTGAAGTGGACTCAAATTATTGATATATTTAATATAAGTAAAAAAGAGATAGTATAAGAAGTGAAATGTTAAAAATATAGATAAAATTTACATATGAATCAATCCTCTCTACTTTCGTTGCGTGGAGACAGGAATAAAACTCATAGTTAAGTTTCATGCCTGGCGCCTGGTGAGGTAAGATATTTCTTGAATTTGGGTAGCGCATAGGAGCACTACTCTTCCATAATAAAATGAAAATTCCTTTACTGTTTCTTTGCAGACGAAATAGCCATACCAAACAATTATAAATTTTAAAACCACACACTGAAAACTGTACGGAATTTCACACTCGACAGTTAGTTAGTACACTGGAAAAATTAGGCAAATCTAAATAAATAAAAGGAAAAATCAAGCTGGTATTTCAAAATTATAACGAAAATTATAATATGAAATACTAAACTGGATAAACGGACAGTGACACATCCTTTGAAGAAAAAAATCAATAACCCTTTCTTAACAGTCCCAAATATGTCTCGAATAACATCTTTCCTTAACGCTAATAGAACTCAGTTATCAATAACCATGACTACTGATGAATTATTACTAATAATTTTAACCAAAATTAATGGAATAGAAACAAAAAAAAGGAATTAACAAACAAAATTTTAATGTTCGATTTAGACAAACAGTTAACGAAATAAAGATGCGGTTCACAAGTCCTATGGAAAGAAATATAGCAATAAATATTGAAGATAAGGAATATTTGAAAAGGTACCTATTAAACTAAAAAGGGGAAATCGAACTTCATGTTATGGCCCAAAAGCCTTCTAATTTAGATTGAACTCAAAATCAAGCAACAGAGATATTACAAATATTATATATATATAATATTAAGATTTGCATCAAGGTCACAGGCGAATACAACGCCATTACTACACAAAACATCCAACCAAAATATTCCACTAGCCGATTGATTAAAATTAACATGTTATGAATGTGGAAAATTAGGACATTCAGCAAATCAATGCTATGTAAAAAAACCAACACAGAAAAAACAGAAGTGAATTTTTGTTGCGGGTAATTTTCAGGTAGATAAAGTTGAGTTTTCTCGCATCGAAACCAAACAAGATTCAATAGAGTCGACATGTAACCATTTCAAATGTGGTGGGTAAATCTTAACACGTGAAGTTAATTTTTGTTGCAGGTAAAGATTACTCTAAACTCGCTGTAAAGATTACATACATTTTGTTTTTTCTGTGAAAACTCTCAGAACACTCAAAACCCTATAAAGGACCACCTCAAACTCAAATCAGGACACCAAGGGAACAGGAGAAAGATGGAGACTTATAAAATCAAGAAACGACGCAAGAGGAAATACAAGAACAAAAAAGCTACGAGGAAGCGGCAGAGTCTCAGCAATATCTGGAAAACTCCTATCCATACGAGGAAAACGACACGGAACAGTATACAGATTATTAGTAGATTCCGGATCTTCACTCAATCTGATCAAATAATTAGCTTTGCCATTAAATCAAACGACTCATCGGTTTTTAATTGATGATGACTTTCCTTTACCAGAACAAGGTGAAATTGGTTTACTATTCTTCAAAAAATTGGACAGATATTCACTAACCATGCCGTAGACCTTCCCATTTTTTTCTGATTTTGAACAAGCTAATCGAAATTATTGATAGGCAGAAGATTGCTGAATAAAGTCATCAAAAGACTTCTAGTAGAGTTACATCTTCCTGGATACCAGTATTGTAGATTAGGCATGAAATTAGCAAAATCACTTGCACGAGGTGATCCTGGTATCAATGGTCTTGACTCAGCTTGCAAGGAGCATGATATCGCTTATTCTTAAAATAGATAAAACTTTGAGGCAAACGAAACATGGCTGATAAAGTATTAGCTGAAAAAGCTTGGAAACGTGTTTTCTTTCAAGGGACACTGGGATAGGTGTCAAGGCAGCTGTTTGGGGAGTAAACAACACAATGAAAGTTAAATCAAAACTTGGGATGGGTCTTATACATTAAAAAGAGCCTGCTACTACACTCAGAAAAATTGCAACAGCAGCTAAAAAATCAATGATACCAAGTAATGATACGCAAATTGTCATTGAATCTGCTCTCAGAGGCGCACGTGCAGCTATAAAAAAAGCTGATGAAAAAAGAAATTTCAACAAACCTTGTATTCTTCAATGATTCAAATGCTGCCAAACGACAGCTTGAAGAAAGAAAACATCATAATGAAGGAAATGTCATAATGAAAATCTAAAGGATTGTATAATCTATATAAATGCAGAAACTAGTGATTTCAAGTCAGTCAAATTCCAGCCGTCAACATGGATGATTCATTGACACTAACATTATCGGGACCTTCTTCGATTCTAGAAACTCAGTATCGCTCTTGGTCTTGTTGAATTTCTAACCCTCAATTCGATTCCCTACGTAGACATTGTTCAACATTAATTTTACGTGGGTAAATTAATAATTTAAATACCCACAGGAAGTTATAAAATAGGTGACGTACAGCGCTATCTACAGAACTTTTTAGTAAAAAGGGTGTTGAAATGCAAATTAAGCCTAATAATAATACATCAATACTGGAACCTAATAAACTTCATGAATCTGACCAACCAGTATACATAATTAAAATAAATGATCTTAGAGTTGAATGTAACATACATGCATAGAAGATTGGTAAAGACTGATGGGATCCCACTGAATACTACAGTGTTAGTTCTGTAACACCATCTATCATTTTGTAACATACTACAGAAGCATACATCAACCGTCAAAAAGTGCATACTATTCATGAATTTTATTTCCGTTGTGCCACCAGGACATATTGTATTGTTTTCAATAAAAAGTTTGGCTGCTGCTGACAAGGCTGGACTTCGAGGTCACACCACTCGCAAAAAAAAAGAGAATAAAAAGATTTAAGATTTTTTGTGCTTGCATCAACCTTCAATAATAGTGACGATATCCGAATTTCTGTGCAAAATCAAGATCATTGCCTTCTACCTCGCAAAACTCCACTTCACGTACATGGAAGATTTGTAAAGACTGAATCCTGCGTAAATTGCTTTATTGAAATTAATTTTTGTTTAATTCATTTCAATGATAACCATGTCTTCGCCAAATATGATGCAGCTATGAAAATTTGGGTTAACATTTAAAATTTCGTACCATACGGCCTCTCCCATTTTGCTGAAATCCTTATATCTTTATGCTTCCTAATGTTCTTCACAGTTTTGCCATTCATTCATTCATGAGTGAATAATCACTCATCAGAAATATTAAAAACGTTTGGTTCATTATTGAAATTTTGAAACTATTTAAAATCTGCATACGGTAAATATTCGTTAATAGCTGCAGCATATTAGTTATTGATATCAAAGTACATTATGAAAGTCTCCGGTTCGTTTGAATTGAAATCTAATCCCATAAATCTATTATTTGCATTTGCATATCTATTTCAGCATCGGGGTACCCTACCCCGAATAACTTTTTCATTAAAAACAAGTCCCGGTGCTGTGTAATTGTGTAATGCATCTGAATTGTAAGTTGAAGAACAAGTTTTGATAAAATTTTGAAAAATGTCTGCTAGAAGTAATACACCAGTTCTTAAATAAAGATCAGGGTAGTCACCCATAGTTTTGAAGTTACATGTGTCCCAAACTTTACAGGCATGCTGATATTCTTCTTCTGAAATATTTGAATTGTTTAATTATGAATAAAAAGCCTCTTTTGATGATAATTGCTTTCCCTGCAATTTTTTCCAACTGTCAATATAACCATAAGGAAAACACCTTTCCTTGTTAGGAAATTGAATTCATTGTCATTTCCACAATATTTGCTTGTAATCTTGTTTTCATTGTTATTTAAATATTATGCCAACTTCTCAAAACTATTAGGCACAAATCTAAGAGATTCAATACATCGAAGCTTTACATTTGTGCTTTCTACGTCTTTTGAAAAAGATATATTTTTTCCTTGTTTACAGACTATAATTGAATGTTAAATTTAAAAATTGTAGCTCAGTCTTTTACTAAAAAAAATGGGCATCATATCCTGACAAGTTATGAAAAACTACAGGAATCACGTGCGAGTCTTTATAGTTAATATTACAAGATTGATGACTTGCACCGCGATATTTACCTGTAAAATGATCGTGATCGCAATGTTTAATGTGATGATCTGCAAAAGGCTCATCACAAAAGTGCCATTTCTTTACTGTTTCAAATTCTTGCTTTTGCTGCAATGTTAAACGCTCCATTGGGACAATATTTACTTGCTCATACTTACTCAGACACACGTTTTAAGTCTTTCATAAATCAATTTATACAGTCTTCTCTTCGATAAACTTTAAGCTCAGAAAGTGAGTCATCATAATTGCAATGTTTATGAAATCCTACACTTGTTTAGATTTTTTAAATTTCAATATGTTATTCTTGTCAGTTCGTAGTAGCCCTGTATTTATTTATATCCTCACGATCAGCTCTATTAGTATTCAAAGATTTTTCAAATTTGAAATGACATAAACATCTGTCACAGAACCAAGTGCGACATTTAAGATGAAATTTAGCACGGACATGAACCACGTTTTTAGCATGGAACATAACCATGTGGGTAACATGTCCGTAAAAGGAATCTGTATTTAGAAACCCCTTTGACCCTCTACTATTAGTCAAAAAAGTAAGTTTTTAATACTGCATTTCTAAATTCTTTAAATTGAAAGTGTACGCTTGAAAATGAAGATCCAAAATGGCAAATTTTTGAAGTAAAAGGTTTTAGAGTTATGTATTGTGAACTGAAATTCACTGTAATTTCATGGTTTTTCCTGGTTTCAAAAAATTCCCGGCCATTTTCCGGTTTTCCTTTCAAGCAGCCACCCAGACTAATTAATAACATATACCTAAGCTGACATTGGATTAGGAAACGTCGACGACTTTGAAATCGAATTCAAAGCCAGTTAGACAGGTGCACTCTTAATATATTTATTTATTTTAATTAGTGTTATGAAATTCCGTCAATAATTTAAACTAGGCTGATAAGCTTGTCTGACTGAAAAAAATAATTAGTAAAAAAATGTGATGTGAATCTTGATGCAACGTTATTCAATAATATCGCATGTGTGCGGATTGCGAATGAATTAGCTTTCGTAATCGATATCGTAAGTACTCTTACGTCTGTTCTGAAATATCATACTACAAAATCTTCCACTGACTGCAAAGCTTATCTCGTTTTCTGCATCTCATTTTTTGCCTCATTTTTATTATTTCAAATTTACACACTCGCTAATTTTTCCAGACGATAAATTTCAGACAAATGGAACTTGATTCACTGAAGCAAAAGTGTTAATTTGATTGGGATAAGTCTAAGTAATTAGCATATCCGGTTTGATAAAGTTATTATATCTCAATAAAAGGGAAAAAGTATTAATTATAAATATTTATTAACAATATTTTAAATATTTCATTTAAAAAAAATGTAACTTTTTTACTTTTATCTAAATATATTACAATTACACACACACACACACACACACACACACACACACACACACACACACA
>CAKNYM010050581.1:126654-145268 GCA_932195095.1 Andricus curvator | reverse complement strand
TCACTTTCAATGCAGTAGTTTCACAAGATTTTATGAATTTACCTCTTTAAAAGTAGGAAATAATTGGACTGCCTGAGAGTTCAATTATTTCCTGCTTTTAAAGAGGTAAATTCATAAAATCTTGTGAAACAACTGCATTGAAAGTGATGTTTTTTCTTTTCAAATTAGTAAGTTCACTACTATAAAGGAAGTAATTTTACAAGTTTTGGTATAATTACAAAAACGCAGTGGTAAAGTTACAAGAAATTTTTTTTACAGTGTACTTTATTTATCTAAAATTTAGAAGAGGGAACTTTTAAATTATGACGAATTCTGACTTGGAACCGGGATTTTTTAAACTCATTTCTTCTAAATCCGAATTATAATTCTTTTAAAAAATTCCCGTTCCATGTGAAAATTCTCTAAAATTCCCTGTTCCAAGTCAGATAAATGAGGAGTAATTAAAATAATGAAAACTTGAATTTTGCTACGATCAGAAGTAAATTCCCGGTGTTTTAATTAAGTTCCCGGTCATTTTCCGGTCAAGTCGCCACCCTGATCAACGATAATCAGATGTCAGGAAAATAAAATACCAATTTTTTACACTTACACTAATGGGCTTGGGCATGAAAAGCGCTCTTGAATCTCTATCAGAAAGTGGTTGAAATCCAGGAATGTTCCTTGCGAATTCTTCATAAACTGCCATCTGCTGAAGACTGGCTCCACTCATCTTCAATCTGATCGGTTCCGGCATTCTTTCTGACTGGTACTTGACCAAGGGATCGAAATATCGTCTGTTTTCCTGACGAGCAATTTTCCGAAGTTCGAATTCGTTCATGAGTCTCTTATCGATTTCCAGAACAACTTTCTCGATTGCTGTTTTCTGCACAAAAGCGCAGGCGAGTTCCATATTATCAGCAGCGATGACGTTAGCTGCCTGTTCAACAAGTTCCTTCTGCTGAGGCGTGATTCCTGCAGTGATGAAGTTCTGTTTCAGGTTTGTGCTGATGGAAGTCATTAATTGATCTCTGCAGCTGATCATGGCCATGCCTGCGGTCAAGTTCCGGGCCATTTGACGAGCCGCTTGTCGCATTCTGCCCTCGTCGGAATCCAGGGCAAAGTCTTTTCTTACGATCTGCTCGCTTGTTGTTAATGCGATCTTGATGGAACGGTCCACTACCGGGTGGATCCATTCTTGAATTGCTCTTTCGACTGCCGGACGAACGAGTTGCTTCAACTGAGGATGAGCTTGCAGAACAGGAAGCTGAAAATTAAATTAAGAGTTAGATTCAAAATTTCGAAAATTAAGCCTTCCAACACTTGACACTAACACTTACAATTTGAATAGGGTGTCGACCAAATGGATGATTTTAAATTCCTAATTTTTCCCGGTCAATTTAAAAGAGTTCAAAAGATGTTAAAGATTTCCGATTTGGAACAGGGAATTTTGGAAAAGAATTATAATTCTGAGTTGAAATATCAGATAATTTTTTGTCATAAGAATTACAATTCTGATTTGGAATAGAGAATTTTGTAAAAGAATTATGATTTTGAATTTTAAGAGGGATTTTGTTTTTAATTCCCGGTCCTAAAATCTAAATTATATTTCTTTACGGAAATTCCTTGTCTCAAAGTCTAAATTAAATTTATTTTCAAAAATTCCTTGTTCGAAGTCAAAATTATATTTATTTACAACATTTTCTATTATAATTCAGAAATAAACAACGTTTTCCTGAAATTTGGAGGAGAAAAGTTTTAAGTTCTGGAAAATTTTTATTTAAAAAAAAAAGATGTTTAAATTCAAACAATTCTGATTTGGAACAAGGAATTTTCAAAATCTGACAAATTCTGGCTTGGAATAGGGATTGTTTTTCTAAATTCGTTTTTTATGAATCGAAATTAAAATTATTTTCAAAGATTTCCAGCTTCATGTCAAAAACTGCCTGTTCCAAGACAAAATTATAATTCTTTACGAAATTCCCTGTTCCAAAATCAAAATTTTAATTCTTTATGGAAATTATTTTATATTTAATTTATTGACTCCCCGTCCAAACTCAGAATGATAATGCTTTTATATAATTTCCTATACCAAGTCAAAATTAAATTCATTTCCAAAATTCTCTGTTCCAAATCAGAATTACATATATTTATTTACAAAATTGACTATTATAATTCAGAAATATAGTAACCTCCTTTTTATAAAATTTGGAAGAGGGATGTTTCAAATTGTGGCAAATTCTGACTTGGAACCGGAATTTTTTCAAATTATATTCTGCTAAATTAGAATTAAAATTCTTTAAAAAAATTCTAAGTCAAATTATAATTCTTTACGAAAACTCCCTATTCTAAGGTAAAAATGATTTTTAACGAAATTTCTTATTATAATGTGAACCTAAAATGAAAATTAATTTTTGTTAGAAAATTCTCTGTCCCAAAGACAAAATTCTAATTCTTCACGGAAACTTAGGGGGAAAACTGTTATCCCTGTTATATTGCTTTACTGAAATTCTCTGACGCCAAACTCAAAATTATAATTCTTAATAGAAATTCCCAGTTCTACCTCAGAATTGTAAATCTTTTAGAAAATTCACTGTCCCATACTCAAAATTATAATTCATTATAAAAATTCCCTGTCCAAACTTAGAATTATAAATCTTTTAGAAAATTGCCTTTCTCAAAGTCAAAATTATAATTCTTTACGAAATTCCCCATTTAATAATAAAAATTAAAATTCATTACGTGAATTCCCTGTCCCAATTTTCAAAATTATATTTCTTTACTGAAATTCCCTGTCCCAAATTCAAAATTATAATTCTTTACTGGAATCCACTGTTCAAACTCAGAATTATAATTCTTTCAAAAAATTCACTGTTCCAAGTCAGATTCGTAATTGTTTTGGAAAATTGCCTCTTCCAACTCAGAATAAGAGTAATAAAATATATGAAATCACTTTTAATTTGTATTTTACAGTCTTCACAGCCCAAAATTCTTTCAAAACAGGGGAAAAAGGGTGAATTTTCAAAAAAAAAAAGAAAATACTAGAGGAATAAATTCATTTTTCAACTAAAGCGATGAATTTTTAAACAAAACAAACAAAGAATTTCCATCAAAATAGTTAGACCTTCAACCAAGCATAGTTGAATGTTAAAAAAAATTAATTGTTGACCAAGAAGAATTATTTTTTACTAAAAAGACGAAGTTTCAACCAAAAACAGTTGCATTTTTAACCAAATAGTTGAATTATCAAATTGATTTTTGTAGAAGATAGTTTAATTTTCCATGAAAAAAGATGAACACTCAACGAAAAATGTAATAGTTGATGTTTCATACAAAAAATATTTTTCTTTTAAATATAAAACAGTTGAATTCAACCAAAGAAGACAAATTTTCAACAAAATAGTTCAATTCTCAACCAAAGCGATGAACCTTCAACAAAAAAATTTATTTTGAACCAAAAAGATCAATTTTCTACCAAAATATATGAATTTTTGACACAAACGAACGAATTATCTATTCAAAAACATGAATTTTTAACAAAATAGTTGAATTTTAGACCAAAAATATTACTTTTTAACCATATAGTTGACTTTTCAACAAAAAAGTTAATTTCCAACGAAGAAAGGTGAAGTTTAAAAAAAATTCATTTCCACCAAGTGATCGAATTTTCAAAGAAAAATTATTAAACTTCTACCAAAAATGTTAAATTTCCAACCAAATAGTTTAATTTTTAATACAAAAGGAAGAATTTTTTATTCAAAAAGACGACTGTACAACAAATCAGTTGAATTTTCCACCAAAAAGATGAATTCTTAAAGAAAAATGTAACTGTTGATATTTCAACCAAAAAATATTTTTCTTTTAGATCCAAAACAGTTAATTCAATCAAAGAAGACAAATTCTCAAAAAAATAGTTCAATTTTCAATTAAAGCGATGAGTCTTCAACAACAAAAAAATGAATTTGTATCAACATAGTTCGACCTTCAACCCTTCAACCACGTATAGTTGAATGTTCAAACAAAAAAATTTAATTTTCAACCAAGAAGCTTAATTTTCTACCAAAAAGACGAATTTTTAACAAAGAAATTGTTAACAAAATAGTGGAATTTTCAAATAAAAAAATTGAAAATGAATTTGCAACCAAAAGGAACTTTTTTACCAAAAAGTATGAATTTTTAATCCAAACAGTCGAATTTTTTATATAAAAAGATGAATGTTCAACAAAACAGTTGAATTTTCGACCAACGAAGATGACTTTTTAACCAAATAGTAGAATTTTCAACAAAAATAGTTGAATTTTCAAATAAAAGAATTGTTTTTTTGTAAAGACAGTTGAATTTTCAACAAGGTTAATTTAAAAACGAAATTTGTAAACCAAGACAAATGGATGAATTTTCTATTAAAAAATACGAATGTTCAACGAAATAGTTCAATTTTCGACCAAAAAATGATCGAAATTTCAAACAAAAATGATTAAACTTTAACCATACACTGTTCCAATTCCAACCAAATATGTAGATGAATTTTCAGTTCAAAAAGACGACGACTGTACAACAAAACACTTGAAATTTCCACTAAAAAAAGATGACTTTTAACAAAATATGTTGTTCAATTTTCAACGAAATAGTGGAATTTTTAACCAAAAGCAGGCCTCACAGTCCCTATGGGATAAAATATAGGGACCAAAGGGTACTTTTTGTCACGCTCATAGGGTACTTTTTTCGTGCTCAAAGGCTAACAAATTCAGGATAAATTCGTAATACTTCAAAACAATTCAAGTTAAATTCCAAAGAATTAAAATGAATCGGAAAAATTTTATTAATAAAAAAAATCCATTGACTTCCGTAAAATTGGAATGAATTTAGAAGAATTGAAGGTAAGAGAAGAATGCGATGAAATTCATAAAAATTCACGGTGAGGTTAAAAGAATTTAGGACCAATTAAATAAAAACTTTTAAACATTCGAAAAAATCAATTGAATTAAATAGAATTGAGGAATTTAGAAGAATCCAAGTAAATTAAAAAATTCAAGAGAATTTAAATAAATTAGAGCTGAATTCCAAAAAAAAATTCAAATCTCTTCAAATCTTTGAAACCCTACTAATTTCTAACCAAAGAAGTGACTGATGACTACAATGCAATTCAAGTTAAAAGTCAAATGAATTGGAAACAATTTTTAAAATGCCATTGATTACAATAAAATTGAGAGAAATTTAAGGGAAATAAGAAGAGTTCGACGAAATTCATAAAAAATCAAGCTTAATTTAAAAAACAATCAAGTGAATTAAAAACAATTAAAAAATATGAAAAAATTCATTGAATTGAATAAGTTTGAAATGAGCTTAGAAAAATTAAAGAGAATTTGATGAAATGCCTAAGAATTTAAGGTGAATTTTAAAAACTTCAAGATGAATAAAACAAAAACTTTTGAAAAATTCACTGAATTGAGTAAAATTGTGTGAATTTAAAAGAATTCAAAAGAATTTTTAAAAAATCAGTATAAATTAATAAGAATTCAGGTCGAATTCCAAATGAATTGCAAAACATATTTGAAAATCTCTGGAAATCTTTGAAACCCTGCGAAATCCCTCACTTCTTGTCAATAAATTCTTTGAAATTAATTAAAATATCATAAAATCCCGTGAAGTTTTATGAAATTTGATATTTCCAGAAAGCCTGGAAAATTGATTAAAATATCTTAAACCATTGAAATCCTCGGAAATCTTATAAAACCCTTTGGAATATTTTAAAATATCATATAACCTTACAGGTCCTGTAAAATCCTTCCATATCTTCCGAAATTCTTTAAAACTACATGGAAATTGTTTTAAATCCCTTAAAATTATTAAAACCCTCGGAAATCGCTTGGAATTGTTTAAATCTCTTAAAAACGCCTTGGAATCATTTAAAACACCTCAAATATTTCTAATTTTTTGAAATCTCTTCAAATTATTGAAATAAATAAAAAAAAGTTCTGGGAATCTTTTAAAATTTTCTAAATAATTTCAAATCCTTTGATATTTTTTGAAATCCCTCGAAACTTTTTTAATCTCTTGAAAATGCCTGGAAATCTTTTACAATACCCTTAAATATTTCAAATCCTTTGAAATCACATTAAATTACTGAAATCCATTTTAAAAAATTTCGTAATCTTTTAAAATAACCTAAAATATTTAAAATCCTTTAGAATTAAAAAAAAATGTTTAACGATCTTGAAAACGCATACATAATATACTATTAAAATATTTCAAATCCTTCAATCATTTTATCAATTGATCCTCAGGATCAATTAAATAAAAACTTTTAAAAATTCGAAAAAAATCCATTTAATTAAGTAGAATTGAGTAAATTCAGAAAAATTCAAGAAAATTTCAAAGAATTGAAGATAAATTAATAAGAATTCAGGCTGAATTCTAAATCTCTTCAAATCTTTAAAACCCTACGAAATACCTCACTTCTCGTGAATAAATTATTTAAATTAAACTAAAATATTATAAAATCCCCTGAAATCATTGAAATCCTCGGAAACCTGATAAAGTAACGTGAAATCTTTTAAAATATATTGAAACCTTACAAGTCCTGTAAAATCGTTCCATATCTTCTGAAATTCTAGAAAATTCTTTATCCTGAAATATTTCAAATTAAAAGCTCTTGAAGATGCCTCAAAAGTTTTAAAAATGCACTGACATCTTTAAATTATTATAAATTTATAATATTATACATTTTTTTTAAAGTTCCATTATGGGCTGCAAATAGGGTAACATAGGGACCAAATCTTGAAAATAGGGTACTTTAGGGACCTTAACTGAATATAGGGTACAATAGGGGATATAGGGACCGGTCTGTGAGGCCTGCAAAAGAGATTAATTCTGAACTAATAATATAAGAGTAGACCTTTCAACCAAAAAGAATTAAGTTTCAATCAAAAATAGTTGGATTTTCTTATTGGGTTTGATTAATTCAGTTCAAATTTAAGCGGAAAAAACGAGAAAAAGGGAAAGTTTCTTGAAAACAGAGAGAATTCTTTAAAATGAGGAAAAAGCGGGGAATAGGGGAAAGAGTGTGAATTATTATATTCCCAGTCATTTCCCGATTTCCCGGCCAGGCAGGTACCCTGTTGAAGTTTAGAGATACGTACTTGATTATTGATGGTAATATGTTGATTAATACTGGCGACTGAAGTGACTGAAATGTCCAAATAATTAAACCTCGGTTCAGGCGGCCCAGTAGGCAACGAAGGTGTCGTGTTAATTGGCGGAGCCACTTGTGCAATCATCGCTGCTGCGTTCGTTGGACCCACCAACTCTTCAATTTGTCCCTGTGGTTGTTGGTGATGCTGCTGCTGCTGTTGCTGTTGTTGCTGCTGCTGTTGTTGTTGCTGCTGTTGTTGTTGCTGTGGCTGCTGTTGTTGATTATTACTAGCCTCGTGTTTCTTATTAGGATGCGACAACTGATACTCTAAAGTTCTGATCCTTTCCGGGTCCTTCAGGTAAATTGCAGGTTTAAGTTCCGTCACATCAATACTCAAATTCTTACAAAGTACTTCAATTTCAAACTTCAAGTTCAGCTTCAAGTCCTGCTCTTGGTGCAATTCTGCTAGAACGTTCATGATTGCAATCGTCCAAGGATTGGGTGGTCGAAAGACGCGACTCTTCGCGCAACTTTCAAGAACTTTGGCCACAAAAGGCACAACGTAAAGCAATTCTTGCTGACCTTTATTATAGGCTTCGGCCAATAAACTCTTCAAATCAATGTCGATCTGCAAAATAGGTTTGTTCCTTCCCAGAGTTAACATTCCTAGCCAATGACCCAAGTTCTTGAGAAGAGATCTATCCGAGAAGTTTGCTATTCCCTTATCGCTTCGTAGCAAAACTTTGATGTTTCGGAAAGTCTCTCTAGTCACCATTCTATTGACATCGGGTATTTTTAAGCAGTCGAGAAAGTTTGAGTAGAGTGCATGGAAATTTAATTCTATGCTGGCTCGCTTCATTACTAAATATTGCGCCATCCAAGGCCAGTATTCTTCCGTGACTATGTCTCGGAGCTCGTCGCACTTTTGCTGGAGATTTAACTGACTGAGGTTGTTGAAAATGAAGGCAGTTTTGTCTTGTAAAGATTCGGGTGGAGATGTTATCTTCTCCTCTTTGTCTGTTGCTACAAGAAGAGTGTCGATGTTTGTAGCGTTTGCAATCGAGGGCTGAAAGATGAAAGGTTTCTAAATAAAACGGGGAAAATAAAAAATATCAGTACACAAATCGACGCTAGAAAAAACAATTAGACATTATTTTGTTAGGAAATAACATACCCTTGCTGATAGGGAAGCAGTCGAAGTTGTAGCAGGTTTCGACTGCGTAGTGCTGGTCGTGATCGTGGTCGTTGTTAGAGTCTTGTAAGGAGTCGTGGGTGGGGGCATCATCACATTTTTTGGAACAACGGGCCCTTGAGGTCTCGAAGGAGGCTCTTGGGCTTGGAGTCCATACTCGATGTATTCAATCAGATGAGTAGGGAATTCGTTGAAGTGAGGAATGGTTCTGACATGATCACAGTAAGTCTGATATTCCTTTAAGCGACTCTTAAATCGATCCAAGGCAGCGATACCAAAATAGTACATCTTGGTGCCTTCAGGTTTCCGAAGAGCATCCAAAACAAACCTGAGAGCGAGACCCAGAGTCATGTAGCTGTTCACCAGGCCCCTTTCAATGATCCCGCCAAAAAGCTGCGCTGTAATATGCAATTCTTTTTCGGGATACTGAGGGAAAAATCTGTACTCTTCGAAGAGATTGCGCAACATGCAGTTGAATACATCTCGCTCTCTTTTAATCCCCGAGTCCTGGAATCTCTTCAGCATATCGAGAACCTCGTCGATTGACAGCGTTGGATGTGGCGGGTGATTGTAGATTCGTTGGAAGTAGCCATTAGCTTCATCCTCGATTTCTTTCGAGACGTTTTGTGCCATGTCGGGGAAAAGATTAGCCGTGTCTGGAAGTCTTGCCTTTTCACTTCCAGCTGGAGGTCCGAGGCGACCTAAGCCACCAATTGCGGTAGCTCCGGCGATGACTGAAGGCCCTTGCGTTCCAACTGGGCCTGAGTGGAGTTGAGATGTTAGAGGCAGTATCCCCGGAAATGGGCTTGGAGACGGTCCCATTAGTCTCGATGGTGAGCCAGGAGCGGAAACCAAAGGTCCGAGTGCTCCTGGCAAATTAAATGCTGAACTACTTGGAGGACCGAGACTAGAACCGAGACCCATTGAAGCTAGACTAGAACCCAAATTGCCGAGAGGGTCCACTTGTTTTGAGGTGAATAACTGAAAATTGTAAACAGAGAATCAAACATCCCATCCTTCCAGGAGCTGGAATTTTTAGAGGAGGTGAATTTGAACTTACTTGTCCTCCGAGAGTTGCGGGATTGAAAGGTTCGAGCCCTCGGTGTCTCAAAACGCCTTGTGGTGGTGGTCTATTCATTGTTCCTTTACTTAACATCAAACTACAATTTTGTACCATAGTCATGATTGCCTCCGCACAATCTTGGGAAACATTTCTGAAAAAGTAATAAATATTTAAATTCCCGATTTCCGGGCCCAGTGGTCATCCTAAGCCAGGGTGACCGCAAACTTCCTTTTCAAATTTGCCTGCTTTTCCCCTAATTTTTCATTTTCCCTGACAATTAATTTCTAAAGACCACAATTCTAACCTTGTAACATTCTTAATTTAGAAACTTTTATACACGGAATAAGACAAGTTTGAATTTATTATTCTTAGGGCTACCACAACTTAATTTACTCGAAAAAATTGAAAAAGTGACTAATTTCTAACTAAGAAAGTGACTGAAATTGACTCATGTACATTAATAATGTGAATAATGTTCTTTTGAATTTAAAAGAATTCAATTCATAAGACTTCAAGTCAAATTCAAAAGAACTCAACTGAATTGAAAAAAATTCAAAACCTTCCATCAATTTCAGTAAAATGCAGAGAATTTAAAAGAATTAAAGGTAAATGTGAAGAATTCGAACAAATTCATACAAATTCAAAGTTAGTTTTTAAAAATTCAAGTGAATTAAAAACAATACAAAAATATAATAAAATTACTTGAATTCAGTAAGTTTGAAATGAGTTAAAAAAAATTCAAGGGAATTCAAAAGGATTTTATGAAATGCCGAAGCATATAAAGTGAGTCTAAAAGACTTCAAGATGAATTACACAAAAACTAAAAAAAAATACAAAAAATCCATTGAGTACAATTGAGTTAATTTCGAAGAATTCAAGAAAATTTAAAAATTTAAGAATTCAAAACAATTTAAAAGAATTCAGGATAAATTAACAAGAATTCAGAGTGAATTTCAAATGAATTCGAATAAACAGCAAAAAATATTTGACAATCTCTTTAAATCTTTGAAACCCTACGAAATCCCTCAGTTATTGAAAATAAATTATTTGAAATATATTCTGAAAAATTTAATTAAAATCCATTTGAGGGCTTTTAAAATCCTCACCAATCTTATACAACCTCTTGGAATCTAAAAAAAATATCTTAAAACGGTAATGCAAAATCGTTCCATAAATTCCGAAATTCTTTAAAACCGCGTGAAATTTGTTTCAAATCCCTTAAAATCATTAGAATCATTGGAGATCCCTTGACATTTTTTAATTCCATTGAAAAAGTCTTGGAATCTTTTGAAATACCCTAAAATAATCATCATTAAACAAATTCTGTAATTAAATGATGATGATTGCAAGAAATATCAATATTAAAAGATTGGAAAAAATTGTTACTACGTTAAAATTGTAACTAAATTGTACTTAAATAATATTTTTAATACATTTTTTAAAAATTATTGTTTAAAAAAATCCCTTTACCGCAATTTGTAATTGATTTTTTAAGAATTTTTCATGAAATAATATACCCACTTTCGATAAACACAAACATTTTTAAATCTCTTGAAAATGCTTTGGAATCTTTTAAAATGCCCTACAATATTTCAAATCCTTTGAAATCTTTCGAAATCCCTTGAAACTTTTTAAAGCTGTTTAAAATTCCTTGGAAACTTTTAAAATACCCTACAATATTTCAAATCCTATAACATTTCTATTCTATTATTATCCTATAATATTTCAAAATTCGTTAGAATTCTTTAAAATACCCTAGAATCTTAAAAATCCTTTGGAATCCCTTCAAATTACTGAAATCTATTAAAAATTCGTTGGAGTCTTTTAAAATTCCCTAAAATATTTCAAATCCTTTGAAATTTTTTCACGTACCCTGAAATATTAAAAAAAAAATTTAAATCCTTTAAAATCACTCGAATCCTTTGAAATTAATTGAAAATTTTTTAATCTCTTGAAAATGCCTGGGAATCTTTTAAAATACAATAAAATATTTCAAATTCTTTAAAATTCCTTGAAAAATCCTTCGAATTTAAAAAAATACCTTCAATACTTTCAAATTCTTTGCAATCACTTCAAACTATTGAAATCTATTAAAATTACCCTAATATATTTCAAATCTAATCTTTTTAAATTTTGTATAGCGCTTGACAATTGCTTGGAATTTTAAAAAGTATTCTATAATATTTCAAATTCTTTAAAACCCGTTCAAATTATTGAAATCAATCGAAAATTTCTTCGAATCATTTAAAATATCCTAAAATCCTTAAAATTCTTTAAAAGTTTTGGAAATACCGTGAAATATCTGAAAAATTTTAAAATCCCCTAAAATTATTGAAATCTGTTAAAAATTACTTGGAATCTTTCAAAATATACCCAAATATTTCAAATTTTTTTAAATTCCTTAAAACTTTATCAAGCTCTTAAAAATTGCTCGGAATTTTTAAAAATACCCTGAAATCTTTAAAATTATTGAAATCTTTTACTGAAATACCCTTAAATATTTCAGAAGAATTCAACGAAATTCAGAAATAAGTATAGACCTGAATTCAATAGTGGTTAATCCATGGGTTAAATTATTGAAAGAAAAGTGCCTAAAGTCATCTTTTTATTTTTTTTAAATGATTAAAAAGTGATTTAAAAAAAATAAATTGACTAAAAGTGACAGAAATTCCTTGACTTTTGCCATTTTTTTTCCAAAATCCCTGACCAACAAAATTCTCTGCCTTTTCCCTGACCTCTGGCCATCCTGTAAACACCAAATGTTTATTATAAAAAAAACTACATCTTACCCAGCGCAATGTTGTAGACACGCAAGAATCGTCGTGAGCGTTTCCTGGGGAAGTTGGCTAGCTTTCGGAACGGTGGGATCTTCCTTGATTCCGGAACCCGTGACTTGAGGACATCTTCTTTGTAAAAACTTGACGCAAGCAGTCACAAAGATTTCTCCATGGTCTCTGATCTTATCTGTAAGCCACTTTTCAAGCTTTAAATACTCCCTTCTCGAAGCGAGACAGGCAAGATCAATGACAAATGGAAAGGACTGTGCATTAAGGAGCGATGATAGTGCCTTCAGATCTTGCGCTACATCTAGAATTCGGGATAATCTCGTTTGGTCATGATCACCTCGTAAGTACCAGTCTGCCATGGCGTGCATGATTATAGTCTTTATCTTCACGTTATTTACATGCCAGGCATGATGCAATATCACAGCAGAATTTGGATGATTACCGAAGAAAATTGGCATTAGAGTACTAAGTAGCTCCTGTCTGAGTAACGTGATTGGTGGATTGATTTGAAGTAAGGCAAGGACAAGAACGTCGGGACAGTGCTGGATCGGCCATTTGAATATGTCTTGAACTGGTGCGTATAATCCTCTCTCTGCCATGTGCAGCAAAAGCTCCACGACATTTAATGATCTCCAGGTCTGTGCTTCTTTGCTGTCACCTTCCGGAGCTGCTTTGAGGACATCGACTGTTACCGAGTGATAAGGGTAGTCCGCGAAGCAAAAGATGTCTGGACACTTTAGAATTTGTTGTACTAGAGAAAATTGACCCTCCACGTTATCCCAGTGTCTGTAGAAGAGTTCGACGGGAAATACGTCCAGGGGGAAACCCTGGAGCTGGAGGCCTAATCTCAAACCGGTGATCAGTAGATTCAGCCCTGGACGATCTTTCACGATGAATTCGGAGTGGTCGAGTTGTATGATCACATCGTTCCATTGTATCGACGACTGCTGCGAAATGAGGAAGACATTGATTAGCTTTTTTTTGTTTTTAATTTAAATGCTATTTTGGGAACATATTTTTCTGGTTTCTACTTCCTAGACAGGAATCACAGCTCAGAAGGAGCTCACAAAAGGGGAAATAGGGTAAACTATTTCATGAAAAAGGAGAAAAATAGGGGAAAGATTAAACATTATTTAGGTTTACAGTTAGAAAAGAAGAAACAATCTTTTTAGAAGAAATTGTACCGAGAAAACATAAAATTTGTTAAATAAAGAATTTTTATATGTTTTAAATCGGTCACATAAACAAGAATATTTCTGCTTCTAAAAATTCCTTCATTAATAATTAAATCGTGATACTTAAAGTGTAATGAAATATTTCTATTCAAGATTTACTATCTCATTTTTACCACAATCTGCTAAAATTAATACTTCGAATGTAATGTAAAATCTACCAATTTTTTAAACGAAATATCTTGAAACACTTTGGAATCTTTTAAAATCCTTTGAAATTTGTGGACTTGCTGAATTTATTGAAAACCGCAGAAATTCCTTGAAATCAAATTTAATTTATTCCCTAAAGTTCTCTAGAAATTCGTTAAAATCCATTAAAATAAGAAGTAATCATTTAAAATTCCTTGGATATAAATTAAATTTATTCATTAGATTTCTCTACAACATTCGTTTAAATAAAACGCAAGAGCGCAAAGTGCACATTCACGTCCCTGAATTTTTATTGTATGATGTTAAAAACAAACTATTTAAAAATCCATAATAACAAATTTTTAAACATTAAGAGTTCTACTAATTGTTTTAACGAAATCTTTTGAAAATCTTAGCAAATAACTTGAAATCTTTCGAATCCAATGCAATTTATCGAATTCCTTTATATGCCTTGAAATAAAATTTAATTTATTCCCTAAAGTTTTCTAGAAATTCGTTAAAATCCCTTGAAATCGTAAAAATCCATTAAAATAAGTAGATATTATTTGGAATTCCTTGGATATAAATTAAATTAATCATTAAATTTCTCTAAAAAATCTGTTTAAATAAAACGCACGCGCGCAAAGTGCGTGTTCACGTCCCTGGATTTTAATTTTATAATATTGAAAACATTCTGTGAAACGAAATCTCTGGTAATTCTTTGGAATCTTTGAAAATAACATAAAATCCCTTAAAATTTGTCTATGTGCTTAATATCCCTTGAAATTGTTAAAATCCGTATCCCTTGTATTAAAAATTAACTTATTCTCTAAAGTTATCTAAAAATTCCTTAAAATCCTTGGAAATCATACAAATCTAATACAATATGTAGAAATCACTGGAAATTTCATGAATATAAATCACATTAAAATTATCCATTAAATTTCTTTAAAAAAAAACTATTAAAAACCCCACAATAACACATTTTTAAATATAAGTTCAAAACATTTTTGAAAAAACTCCAACCAATATTTTTTACGCGTCTGGAGATCTTAACTGTTTCCATAAATATTATTAGTCACATATTGTTAAATTTTTAAGAGTATAATTTTTTTAATCTTCATTAAAAGAAGTTCATATTTGACAAATTTAGAGGCACAATTGATAATTCAGAAATTGGTAAATTTAAAACGTCTAAAAATTGTCTAATATTACAAAATCGAAACTGTTTAATTTCAGGTGCTGTTAATTTGAAATTGTCTAAGGCTGAGGACTAAAAAAATATCTATTAAAAAATTGTTTAATGTACGAAGGAAAGCTATTAACTATGAACATTTTCAAATTAAACCCGGAGGGACAAAACAATATTGAATACAAAATTGTTTTAATTTTTAAATAAAAAATACCATCTTTATTTCTAATTTTTTTCAAAGAAAAGTTTAGGTTTCTTCATTAAAAAAGGAAGGGAAAGAAGCTTGTTTAAATTATGATAAATCTTTATATTAATTAAATATTATGGAATTAATATCTACCGAAAATTTCGATTAGACTGCTTAATCAAATTTAACAATATGTTATATATATATATATATATATATATATATATATATATATATATATATATATGTTATATATGTTAAAATTACGTGATTACAATTAAAATTTTTAAATTTAAATGTTTAAAGTTTGAGAACCGTTTAGCTTTTCTTCTACAGTCAAATATTGTTAAATGTTTACAGGCCATTGTACTTTAATAAAGTTAATTTAAAAAATATTTAATTGCAGGCCTCACAGTTCCTAAGGGACTAAAGGGTACTTTTTCGCGCTCAAAGGGTAACAAATTCAGGACAAAGTCTATTGATTTCCGTAAAATTGGAATGAATTTAGAGGAATTTACGGAAAACGAAAAGAATTCGATGAAATTAATGAAATTTCAAGGCAAATTGAAAAAATTTAATAAATTGAAAACAATTTAAAAATATGAAAAAATTTCATTGAATTCAGTAACTTTGAAATGGAAATGGAATTAAGTAGAATTGAGTAAATTAAAAAGAATTCAAGTGAATTAAAAAAAATTAAAGAGAATTACAAATAATTTAGAAGAATTCAGGGTGAATCCCAACAATTGGATTTTTTGTTTAAATCGAAAAAATCCATTTATTTCAGTAAAATATGAGTGAATTTAGAAGAATTTAAGGAAACCGAAAAAAGTTGGATGAAATTGATAAAAAAATCAAACTGAGTTTAAAAAGCAATCAAATGAATTCAAACAATTCAAAAATATGAAAATTTTTTGTGAATTCAGTAAGTCTGAAATGAGTTTAGAGAAATTAAGAGGGCACTCCTACAAATTTAAGGTGAGTTTAAAAGACTTCAAGAGGAATAAAAAAAAACTTTAAAAAATCCATTGAGTTAAGAAAAATTGAGTGAATTTAGAAGAATTCAAAAGAATTTAAGAGAATTCAGGATAAATTAATTAGAAAAAAAATTTTTAATTAAATTTATTCAGAAAAAAGATCTTCTCCTTTCGCTTTCCTTCCTTTCGAATTCAGGACGAATTCCAAATGAATTGTAAACAATATTCGAAAATCTTTGAAACCCTACGAAATCCCTCACTTCTTGTGAATAAATTCTTTGAAATCTTTGAATCTTTCAAAATACCCGAAAATATTTCGAAGTTTTTTAAATCCCTTCAAACTATTGAAATAAATAAAAAATTTCTGGGAATCTTTTTAATTTTCGTGAAATATTTCAAATCCTTTTATATCTTTTGAAATCCCTTGAAACTTTTTAAAGCTCTTGAAAATGCCTGGGAATCTTTTAAAATACCCACACAAAAAAAATTTCAAATCTTTTGAAATCCGATTACATTACTGAAATCAATTAAAAATTTCTTTTTAATCTTTTAAAATGACCTACAATATTTCGAATACATTAAAATCTTTTGAAATCCCTAGAAAAATTGTAAAGTACTTGAAAATGCCAAGGAACTTGAAAAAAATATTTCAAAGCATATGATCATTTTATCAATCGATCCTTAGGACCAATTAAATAAAAACTTTTAAAAATGAAAAAAATCCATTGAATTAAGTAAAATTGAGTAAATCTTTGAAACCCTACAAAATACCTCACTTCTCGTAAATAAATTCTATAAAATCCACTAAAATATTATAAAATCCTGTGATATTCTATGATGATATTTTCTGAAATCCTGGAAAATGTATTAAAATACATTGGGAGCTTTCAAAACCCTTAAAATCATTGAAATTCTCTGAAATCTTATAAATCCTGTGAAATTTTTTAAAATATCTTAAAACCTTATAGATCCGGTAAAATCGTTCCGTATCTTCCAAAATTCTACAAAATGCATTATCCTAAAATATTTCAAACATTTTGAAATCCCTTCAAATTAATGAAATTAATTAATAATTCCTTGGAATCTCTTAAAAATCCCTACAATCTTTCAAATTAAACGCTCCTGAAATGCCTTAGAAGTTTTAAAAATATCCTAAAAACTTAAAAATCCCTCCAATGATTGAAATCTATTAAAAATTTCTCGGAATTTTTAAAAATATCCTGAAATATTTCAAAAGAATTCAAGACAATTCAGAAACCGGTTTTAGACATGAATTGAATAGTGATTAACCCATGAGATAATTTATTGAAAGAAAAATGACTAATATGATCTTTTCATTTAAAGAAGTGACTGAAAAGTGATTTGAGAAAAAAAAGGGAGTAATAGTGACTGTGCGGCAGCCCTGATTATTTTTTATAGTTACTTCTTACAAAAATGCCCTGATTTTTTTTCAAAATGCCTGACTCTTGAAAGCTTTGATCTTATTATAAATTTTTTTTAAGTTCAATTATGGGTTGCAAATAGGGTACCATAGGGACTAAATTTTGAAAATAGGGTACTTTAGGTGATATAGGGACCGGTCTGTGAGGCCTGTAATTTATATATATTCAGCGAAAAAGTATTTTAGCTTTAAAGTCCCATTTAAATCCTTAATAGTTTAGTTTGAAATTAGTCCAATTTAACAAAGTGAAATTGTTTATAACAAATCAATCTCTAATTAAAAAAAAAAGCTTTCACTACTCGCGACAGCATGTTCTAGTTCTGAATAGAATAATTTTCTAGATGTAGAACGAACAATTATATTTTCAAATATCGTATATTTAAAGAGAAACGGGGAAAAGTGGAAGTATTTCGAGAATGAGGGAAAGACTGTGAACCCTGTCTAGACTTTACAGTAATCCTGCTTTTAACAAAAAAATAAATAAAACAAAAGCGACTCACGATGTCTTTCAGAGTCTGAACAAAGACTTCGACGTTCCACGTTTTTGGAACACCGTCAGCTGATTTGTCTTTGCTGGAATCCTGACCAGAGTTTGAATTTGACCAAAAGGACTGTAAGCCTCCAGCATCGTCTAGGCCGGTGCAGCTGCGGGCCATATGAGCCAAGACTCGTGCCACACATGATGCTGAAATTTCTCGAGCACCAAGTCCAGTTAAAGCTGATCGACAATCCTCCACGCTACTAGTGAATCCGTATCCTAACTCCATTATGAGTTCCACTAAAGCATTTGTATCCTATAATAATATAAAACACATTATCAAAACGCATACATTTATTTTAATTCATGACGTTCATTCTAATCATCCTTGGATAAAGTTCCGTATAGGTGAACCCTCCGATTTCGTTGAACCCACGTATACTTACGTATTTTGATGCACTGATTACGAAAATCATAGTGAAAATTGGCGACAAGGACGCCTTCATGATAAGAACCATAAAAAACCCCATACAAATTATGATTTTTTTCTTTATCTCAATAGTTACGAAGAATTTTCAAAAATGTCTCAAACAAAAGTTGTAGCTAGTATAAAAATACATCTTTTTTGTATCATACACTTTTTTCCTTGAACCATTATTTCTCGATAAAAAGAGGATTGCGTTGGAAAAATAATAGAAACAAGAAAACAGTCACTCTCGTCCCTTCTTTCCTCGTCCGTTTTTCGTAACTAGTCAGTAAATGCGTAGACCCCCCCCACTTAAACCTGGAAAAGAAGACGAGCGTAACTGAACGCATGTAGCCCCCCCCC
>CAKNYM010050581.1:111946-126554 GCA_932195095.1 Andricus curvator | reverse complement strand
TGCCCCCCCCCCCCCCCCCCACAACTTAAACCTGCACAAGGGGACAAGCGTAACTGAACGCATTTTCGTAAACAGTCAGTAAATGCGTAGCCCCCCGCCCCACTTAAACCAGGAAAAGGGGACAAGCGTGACCAACGCAATTCTCTTTTTCTCGAAAAATAATGGTTTTAGGCGAAAAGTGTATAATACAAAAAAGATGTACTTTTATTATTTTCACTATGATTTTAGTAATCAGCGCATCAAAAAAGTATACGTGGTTTCCACGAAATCGAAGGGTTCACCTATTCGGAACTACACCAAAAATTTCAATTTTTTAACAAAAATGGAATAGTTAAATTTTCACTTGGAAAAATTAATTTTCATAAAAAAAACGGATTTTCAACAAAATAGTTCAACTTTCAACCAAAGTGATGAATTTTCAAATCAAATTATGAATTTTCAACTGGAATAGTTGAATTTTAAACCAAAAAGATGAATTTTGAACTAAAATGATGAATATTTAACTGGAACACTTGAATTTTTCAACCAGAAAGATGAATTTTTAAACAAGAAGATTAATTTTCAAATAAACAGATCAATTTTCTACCAAAAAATACAATTTTTCAACAATATACACGAATTTTTAACGAAATGATTGAATTTTTAATCAAAGAAGACAAATTTTCAACAAAATAGTTGAATTTTGAACAAAAAAAAAATAATTTTCAACCGAAAATGGAATAGTAATAATTTTAGTTAAAAAATTAATTTCAAACCAAACGTAAGAGTTTTAAACTAAAACAATGAATCTTCAACTGAAATAGTTGAATTTTCAAACAAAAAAACTAATTTTTACTAAGAAAGATCAATTGTCAACCAAAACTTAGATAATTAAATTCTAAGTTAAAAAAATCAATCTTTAACCAAACAGATGAATTTTCAACCACAACTATGGAATTTTCAATTGGAGTAAGTTACATTTTCAGTTGAAAAAATTACTTTCAAACAAAAAAAAAATAACTTTAAAAAAAATAGTTGTAAATATTTAACTAGAATAATTGAATTTTTGACCAAAAAGATTAAATATCAACCAAGAAGATTAATTTCTACCAAAAAAGACGAACTCTTAACTAAAATCATGAATACTTAACTGGAACACATGAATTTTTCAACCAAAAAGATAAATTTTTAAACAAGAAGATTAATTTTTAAATAAAAAGATCAATTTTCTACCACAAAATACAATTTTTCAACAATATACATGCATTTTAAACGAAATGATTGAATTTTTAATCAAAGAAGACAAATTTTCAACAAAATAGTTGAATTTTGAACTAAAAAAATAATAACTTTCAACCGAAATTGGAATAGTAATAATTTTAGTTAAAAAATTAATTTTAAACCAAACATAACAGTTTTCAAGTAAAACAATGAATCTTTAACTGAAATAGTTGAATTTTCAAACAAAAAAATTAATTTTTACTAAAAAAGATAAATTGTCAACCAAAACTTAGAAAAAATTACTTTCAACAAAAAAAACTAACTTTCAAAAAAATAGTTGTAAATCTTTAACTGGAATAATTGAATTTCTGACCAAAAAGATTAATTTTCAATCAAGAAGATTAATTTCTACCAACAAAGACGAATTTTTAACTAAAAAAGATAATTTCTCAACCAAAAATTAAATAATTAAATTTCTAGTCAAAAATGAATGTTCAACCAAAGAGATGAATTTTTAACTAAAATTATGGAATATTCAACTGGATTAATAATGCATTTTTAATTAAAACGATGAACCTTCAAGCAAAAAAAACAAACAATTTAACAAAATAGTGTAACTTTCAACCAAATAATTTCATTTCCAACCTAAAAGATGAATTTTCAACTAAAATGATAAATATTTAACTGAGTTTTCAAACAAATAGATTAACTTTCAAAGAAAAAGATAATTTTCTACCAAAAACAAGAATCGATTTTTTAACAAAATACGTGAATTTCCAAAGAAATAGTTGAATTTTCAATTAAAAACGACAAATGTTCATCCAATTTGTTGAATTTTGAAATTGAAAGGATCAATTTTCAATAAGAAATGAAATAGTTAAATTTTCAGTTAAAGAAATTAATTCTCAACCATAATGATTAATTTTCTACAAAAAAAAGATGAATTATCCACAAAGTACATCGATTTTTAAACAAATAGTTTAATTTTTAAATGCAAAATATCAATTTTCAACCAATATTTGATTTTTTTACCAAAAAAAAGATAAAATGATTTTCAACAAAAGTAGTTAAATTTTCAACCAGAGATGAATTTTAAATTAAACTGATGAATCTTTAACCAAAAAAAATTAATTTTTAATAAAAGAGTTTAACTTTTAACCTAGTAGTTGAATTTTTAACTAATAAAAGACGAATTTGTAACGAACAATGTAACAAAATATTATATTATAATTCAGCAATATTTTTTCTTTGAACTACTATTTCTACTCTGAAAACGGCTTGAAGTACTTTCTTCATCTAAAATGTAAAAGAGGGAACTTTGAAATCGTTACGAATTCTGACTTGGAAGAGAGATTTTTTTTTAAATTTCTTTCTTCTAAATCCGAATAATTCTTTAAAAAAATTCCCGTTCCATGTAAGAAATTCCCTATTCCAAGTGTAATTATATCTCTTTACGGAAAGTCCCTGTCCTAAAAGTAGTATGCGAATAAAACGTGATAATATCAATTCGATTATCAAACTCAAGTCAACGAAAAAAAAATCTCACAGAGCAACTTTTTTGCAAAAGAATTGTTACATTCTTTAAATCGTACGATAAGCACTCTTTTTAATTAATAAAAATCAAGCGGTCATTTCTCGGAGTTTCACGATAAAATTGTTTAATTTTCTATGTTAAGGCAAGTGCATTAAATAATAAATAATAAGTTCTCTTGAACAATAATGAATTATAATTCAATTAGAGTAAACTGAGATAATCTGAAAATCTAAGATCAATGAACTGTGAAATAGTAAATAATTCCGTAACCTAACAAACACACTTGTATGTCCTGCAACTGTAGATAAATTAGAAATCACTTTTAATTGATCAAAATTATTAAAATTATGAAATCTTGAATTTTGCTATGATCAGAAGTAAATTCCCGGGTTTTTAATTAAATTCCCGGTTGTTTCCCGGTCAGTAAAATTCCTGGTCATTTCCCGGTCAAGTCGCCACCCTGTGAAAGCTAAAATTTGAAACCTACCATTTGACCGGACGTCATTGTATGCTGGATATCACGCGGCGCTTCCCCGTCGCCTGGATACAAAAGTGGTGCTAGCACCACTGGTACCAGTTCACGGGGAAAGTCCCGCCGCAAATTTTTTAGAAATTTTTCCTTTGATTCTGGCGTAAGTTCAATACGATTCGGAACTTGCAATACGTAGAATAGAATAAAGTGCAAGATCTCGGGCGAACAGTCGTTTAAACCGTCGTTCTGCTTCTTGATGCTCTCAGAGTTGACGTAATTCTTTATCAAATCCGGCACCAGTCTTTGGAGGTCTTCTAGTGCTAACGTTTGGATTTCCGGGTTCTCTGAATGTTGTAAGGCGATTTCAATCACAACTTGTTGTACCAAGGAGACTCCGAGAACTTTACGCACGTGTTGAAAAAGCTTCGGGGATGCGTTTATAGTCTGGAAAGAATTCATTACGATATTAGAAACATACTTCTCTTTTACAGGGTGTCTATTCAAATCCTGGAAAAAAATTCCCTGACAATTCCAGGTTTTTTCCAGGTATAATTTTTCATAGTACAGAGCCATTTAAATACACAGTTTCGCGAGTTTATTATAAATAATGTTTTTATTACCAGTTTCTACGGATTCAATAAATATATTCAATTTATAAAGCTTTGACAAATTATATTACACAATATTGTTAAATATATTAGCACCATAGATTAATTGAATAATACTACAAATATAATTAGTCCGTGAATTTGAATGATAATTAAAACAAATTTTTATTTGGTCTTCTTATATTTAAATTTCAGTGCATAATGCGCTAAAATCTAAAATAAATTGTGGCATTAAATTCAATTTAAACCGCTTCCAATTCCTAACATTTCAAGTAAAAATATTGAATTTTCAACAATATAGATACATTTCTAACCAAACAGTTAAATTTTCAACTAAAAAAGACAAATTTTCAACCAAATAGTTGAATTTTTCACTAAAAAGATCAATTTTTAACCAAAAGAGGAATAGTTAAATTTGCAGTTACACAAATTACTTTTCAATCCAACTGAGGAATTTTCAACTCAAGTGATGCACCATCAACTGTAATAGTTGAATTTTAAACAAAAACGATGAATTTTCAACTAAAATGATGTATCTTTGAATGGAATAGTTGAACCACCAACCAAAAAAATTAATTTTCAACTAAGAAGATTAATTTCTACCATGAAAGAGATTAATTTTTAACTAAAATGATGGAATATTCAACGGAAATCGTTACATTTTCATTTTAAAAAAAATTAATTTTGAACAACAAAAATTAAAGAAAAATTGTTACGTTTTCAAACGAAGCGAAGAATTTTCAACTAAAGTGATGAATCTTCAACTGAAATAGTTGAATTATAAACCAGAAAGATTAATTTGAATCCAAGAAGATTCAAAACAACTCAAAAATATGAAAACATCAATTGAATTCAGTGAGTTTGCCATGAGTTTAGAAAAATTCAAAGGAATTAAAAAAATGGTGATCAAATACCTAAGAATTGAAGATGAATTGAAACGAATTCAGGATAAATTAATAGGAGTAATACCAAAAGAATTCAAAAAATTCAAAAAAATATTTGAAAACTCTTCAAATCTTTGAAACCCGACGAAATCCCTCACGTACTGTGAATAAATTGTTTGAAATCCATTAAAATATTATAAAATTCTGTGAAGTTCTATGAAATTTAATATTTCCTGAAATCTTTCAAAATGTATTAATATACCTTAAGAGCTTCTAAAATCCATTGAAATGATTGAAATCCTAGAAAATCTGATAAAATCCCTTGAAATCTTTTTAAATATTTTAAAACCTTATAGGTCCTGTACAATCGTACCATATATTCAGGCATTCTAGGAAATTCTTTAAAACCCCATTAAAATTTTTTTAAATCCAAATAAATTCAAACCTTTGAAAATTCCTTGAAAATTTTTAATCTCTCGAAAATGCCTTAAAACTTTTTCAAATACCCTAAAATACTTCAAATTCTTTGAAATCCCTTGAAATTTGTTAAAGCGCTTGAAAATGCCTTGGAATCTTTTACAGTAACCTAAAATGTTTCAAATCCTTTGAAATCCTATTAAATTGCTGAAATAAATTGAAAATTCTTTGAAATCTTTTAAACCCGTAAAATATGGCAAATCCTTTAAAATCTTTTGAAATCCCTTGAAATTTGTTAAAGCTCTCGAAAACCCCTTTGAATTTTTAAAAATACTGTAAAATATTTCCAATCCGTTGAAGTATTTTTAAATCCTTTGTAACTTTTCAAGGCTCTTGGAAAATCAATCCAAATTTTAAAAATAGTCTAAAATCTTTGTAATCCTTTGGAATCACTTGAAACAATTAAAATCTATTAAAAATACCCTAAAATATTGCAAATCCAATCTTTTTAAAACCTGTATAGCTTAGAAAATTCCTTCAAAATTTTTAAAATATTGTAAAATCATAACAATTCTTTGCATTCCCCATCAAATGAATGAATTCAATTGAAAATCCCTTAGAATCTCTTAAAATATCCTAAAATCTTTGGAAATGCCTTGAAATATTTTAAAATCTTTAAAATCATTGATATCCTCGGAAATCTTATAATACCCATTGAAATCTTATCAGATATCCTAATACCTGATAGGTCTTAGAAAATCATTCCATATCTTCCAACATTCTAGGAAGTTCTTTAAAACCACATGAATTTTTTGTTAATCCTTTAAAATCATTAAAATCTTTGGCAATTACTTGAACATTTTTTAATCTCTTGAAAATGCCTTCAAATCTTTAAATATGCCCTAAAATGTTTCAAATACTTTGAAATCCATTAAAATTATTGAAATAAATAAAAAACTCCTTGCAAGCTTTTAAAATTATTGAAAATATTTCAAATCCTTTGAAATCTTCTGAAATCTATTGAAAATTTATAAAGCCCTTTTGAATGCAATAAAATCTTTAAAATTTATTTGGAATCCCTTTAAATGATTGAAATCGGTTAAAAATTACTTGGAATCTTTGAAAATACCCTTAAATATTTCAAATCCTTTGAAACTGCTTAAAATGCCTTGAAACTTTATAAAGCTCTTGAAAATGCCTTGGAACTTTTCAGGGTGTCCAGCGATTCTTAGGAACAAAATTCAAGGTCTTTTTCAGGTTTTCAAGGTCAAGAAATCAAGTTTTTCCAGGTCTCCTTTTTCTACATTAAAAAATGAAATAACCAATTGTTATGCATGTGAAAAATGAGAAATTTAATTTTTTATTGACCAACGATTTCTAGAGAAACAGAACCATACATAAACAAATTTCCTAATTTTTGCGAACGTAACTCGTCTTTGTGAAATCTTGGGAAATATTTCAACATCTTTGTAAAAGTCTTTGAAGTTCTTAAAATCTTCTAAAATCTTTGTAAATTCATTGAAATCTTTTGAAGTATTTAAAATCTTTGTGAAATCTTGACATTTCTGTGAAATTTTTGAGAAATCTTTCGGAATCTTTTAAAATTTTGGTCAAATTTTGGAAATCCTTGAAATCTTTGTGAAAATTTTTGAAATCTTCATGAAATCTATGAAATATTTTTTAAATATTTCTTTAATCTTTGAAATATTTTGAAATCTTTAAAATCAGGTGTACTGTACCCTTGTTGAAATCTTTGAAAATCTTGAAACCTTTTGAAATTCTTGAAATCTTTTGAAATCTTTTGAAATCTTTATGCATTCTTTTAAATATTTCTGAAATCTTTTGTATTTTGTTTGAAATTACTGGAATATTTGAAATCTTTGTGAGATCTTTAAAAAAATTTGAAATCGTTTAAAATCTTTGAAATGTTTTGAAATTTGTTGAAATCTTTAAAATTCTTGAAATCTTTTGAAATTCTTATGAATTCTTCGAAATATTTGTGAAATTTTTTGTATTCTGTTGAAATCACTGGAATATTCTTAATCTTTGTGAAATCTTGTAAACAAATTTCAAATCGTTTAAAATCTTTGTAATTTTTTGAAACCTTTAAAATTTGGTGTGTTGTACCCTTTCGGAAATTTGTGAAATTCTTAAAATGTCTATGAATTCTTTGGAATATTTGTAAAATCTTTCTGAAATCTTTTTTATTCGATTGAAATCACGGGAATATTTGAAACCTTCTAAAAACATTTGAAATCATTTAAAATCTTTGAAATTCTTTAAATCTTTTGAAATCCTTATGAAATTTTTCTCAAATCTTTTGTATTCGTTTGAAATCACTGGAATATTTGAAATCTTTGTGAGATCTTATAAAAAAATTTGAAATCGTTTAAAATCTTTGAAATTTTTTGAAACCTTTAAAATTTGGTAAAAACCTGATCAAAATCTGATAAAAACCCTTTCGGAAATTTTTGTGAAATTCTTAAAATCTCTATGAATTCTTTGGAATATTTGTAAAATCTTTTTTATTCCATTGGAATCACGGGAATATTTTAAATCTTTGTGAAATCTTCTAAAAACATTTAAAATCTTTGAAATTCTTTAAATCTATTGAAACCCTTATAAATTCTTTGAAATATTTGTGATAATCTTTGAGATATTCGGGAAATATTTTGTATTAATTTGAAATCATTAAAATATTTGAAATCCTCTAAAAAATTTTGAAATCGTTTCAAATCTTTGAAATTTTTTGAAACCTTTAAAATTTGGTGTGTTGTACCCTTTCTGAAATTTTTGAAATTCTTAAAATCTCTATGAATTCTTTGGAATATTTGTAAACTCTTTTTTATTCCATTGAAATCACGGGAATATTTTAAATCTTCGTGAAATCTTCTAAAAACATTTAAAATCTTTGAAATTCTTTAAATCTTTTGAAATCCTTATAAATTCTTTGAAATATTTGTGAAATCTTTCGTATTCTTTTGAAATCACTGGAATATTTTTAATCTCTGTGAAATCTTCTAGAAAATTTTGTAATGGTTTAAAATCTTTGCAATGTTTTGAAATCTTTGAATTTCTTGTATTTTTTTTAAATCTTTAAGAAATCTTTGAGATATTTGGGAAATATTTTGTATTAATTAGAAATCATTAAAATATTTGAAATCCTTTGAAATCCTCTAAAAAATTTTGAAATCGTTTCAAATCTTTGAAATCTGGTGTACACGCCTTTAACAAATCTTTGAAATCCTTGAACCCTTTGTGAAATCTTTTCAATATTTAAGAAATTTTTGTGCAATTTTTTAAATCTAATGTACACGCCTTTTTTGAATCTTTAAAATCCTTGAAATCGTTGTGACATCTTTTGTATTCGTTGAATCCCTGAATTATTTGTGAAACCTTCTAAAATGTTTTGCAACCTTTCGAAATGTTTTTAAATCTTTCAAATCTGGTATACTGTATCCTTTTTCAAATAACTCTTCGCATTTCAATAAAATAACTGTTTTAGAAGCAAAAAAAATTAAATTCAAGGTTCTCGTGAACAATTCAAGGAGATTTCCAGGTTTTCAAGGTTTGAAAAAATTCAAGGAGAATTCTAGGTTTTCAAGGTCGCTGGACACCCTGAGTTTTGAATAAAATACCCTAAAATATTTTAAAAGAATTAAATAAAATTCAGAAATAGGTATATACCTGAATGCAATAGTGGTTAACCCACGAGTTAAATTATTGAAAGTAAAGTCACGAAAGTAATTTATTTATTTTTAAAAGTTACTAAAAAGTGATTAAATGTGACTGTGAAATTCTCTAACTTTTGCCATTTTTTTTCTTCAGAATCCTTGAATTTTCCCGCCCAATAAAATTTCCTGACCTGTGGCCATCCTGGTAACTATTCTAATTTTCTAGTAGGTGAACCTTTGAAAAATTTGTGTTCTCGCCGAAGATTAAATAATAATTAGACCATTTTTTAGAGTAAAAGCTCACCTTTTGGTGATGAAATGGATGATCAAAAGCGTAGCAGAGGTTGGAAACGAATCCAGGTTTATTAAGAAGGGACGTAAGTTCCTCTTTCAGGAACTGAACTTGATAGAAGTCCTGTGCACTGGACTCCGGTGGTTCTCCAGTGGAAAAGTCAACACTCGAAAGCAAACAGCGCAGTAGATGTCTGTCCGCCTCCCGACCCTTCCCCTTGGCCAACTATGAAAATACAATTAAATATAATAATCGATAAAAGGCCAAATTTAACAAGAAAAAATCAAACATTGAACAAATATTTTTCTACGAAAAAAAAAGAGACCTGTTTTATAAAAAAAACTTGGTTTCAATGTTTCTAGAATTTCATCTCAAATTTGTAAAAATCTTTACAAAATATTTTTGTAAACAAAAATACCTCTCATCATAAACGAAAATCTAACAAGCCTCGGACTCACTTCAGAGATAAAAAATAGTGTAAGTAGTGTCACAAATTTGAAAAAATAATGTCAAAAAATGTTTCAAGTATTACACTTATGTATAGTCCGAAATAAAATTGTGCAAGGGAAAATTAACTTTATTTTTTAAATAAAATTTCCAGTTTTCCAACCTAATATTTTTAAAGTATGAAAAATGAACTGCAATGTTTATTTAAAATGTTATTCTTTAGACTATAAATTATTAACATTTCTATTTATTTATCGCAGGCTACACAGCCTTTTTCCTATTCCCCTCTTTTTTTTATTTGGTTCAAAATTGAATTATTTTGTTGAAAATTTAATTGTTTTCTTGAAAATTAGTTTTTTTTTGGCTTAAAAATTCAACAATTTGATTGGAATTTTTTTTCTCATGCCTAACTCATGCCTATATCTTTCTGTAGAAATTTAACATTATTTATTTAATAATTAATCTGTTGAAAATTGACTTTTTTGTTAAAACTTCAATTGCTTTTATGTATTTTTTCCACTTTCGCCTTTTTTTGGTAGAATATTAATTTTTTTGTTTAAAGATGCAACTGTTTGGTTAAAAATTAATCCGTTTTAGTTGAAGATTCGTTTTTGTTGGTTAAATCCAACTGCTTTTTATTTTAAATTAAAATCCTTTTTTTTAAATATCAACTATTACATTTTTCGTAGAAAATACATCTTTTTAGGTGTAAAATTAAATTCCTTGGTTGAATGTTGAATTACTTTCTTAAAAGTTCATTTTTTTCGATTAAAGATAGCCAATTTTAGTTGAGATTTTTTGTTTGTTACAAAAATAATTCTTTTAATTGAAATTTTAACTCTTGTAGATGATCTGTTTTGGTTGAAAATTCAACTGTTTTGTACTCAAAATTCAACAATTTCATAGCAAATTCATCTATTTGCTTGATAATTCGTATTTTTGGTTCGAAAATTCAACAATTTGGTAGCAAATTTATCTATTTGCTTGAAAAACCATATATTTGTTGAAAATTCGTATTATCGCCTCGAAAGTTCAACAATTTAGTAGTAAATTTAACCATTTAGTTGAAAATTCATTTTTTTGGTAGAATATCAATTTTGTTGGTTAAAAGTGCAAGTGTTTGGTTGAAAATTCTGTCTTAGTTGAGGATTGAAGTATTTTGTTGAAAATCCGTTTCTTTTTTTGTTAAAAATTAATTTTTATAATGAAAATTTAACTGTTTTTTTGAGAATTAACTTTTTTGTCGAAAATTCATATTCTCGGGTTACAAATTCAACTTTTTTGTAGAGAATTCGTCCTTTTGGCTTGAAAATTCCACAATTTGGTAGAAAATGCAACCACTTGATACAAAATTAAACGGTATTGTAGAAAATTCGTTTTTAAACTGAAAATTATTTCTCTTTAATAAAAATTTACCTACTCTATTTTTGGTTAAAAATTGATCTTCTTTAGTTTAAAAATTCCACTATTTAGCTGAAAATTTATGTAATTCATTGACAAATCGTATTTTTAGGTGTAAAATTTAACTTCTTGGTTGAAAACTGATTTTTTTTCTTAAAAGCTCGTTTTTTCGATTAAAGCTAGACAATTTTAGTTGATATTTTTTTTTGTTATAAAAATAATTCTTTTAATTGAAACTTTAACTGTTTTGCAGATTATCTGTTTTGGTTGAAAATTCAACTGTTTTGTACTCAAAATTCAACAATTTCATAGCAAATTAATCTATTAGCTTGATAATTCGTATTTTTGACTCGAAAATTCAACAATTTGGTTGATAATTCGTCTTTTTTGGTAGAAAATAAATTTTGTTGACAAAAAATGCAAGAGTTTGGTTAAATGCTGAAGGTTCGTTTTGATTTTGGTTACAAATTAATTGAAAATTCATATTCCTGGGTTGAAAGTTCAACAATTTGGTAAAAAATTCACCTCTTGCTGTAGTAATGTTACCTTTTTTTATTAAAAATGCAACTGTCTGGTTAAAAGACAATCTGTTTCGGTTAACAATTCAACTGCTTCGTACACAATTCGTACATCTGGCTCGAAAATTCAACAATTTTGTAGCAAATTGATTGATTCGCTTGAAAAATCATATATTTTGTTGAAAATTCGTATTATCGCCTTGAAAGTTCAACAATTTAGTAGCAAATTTAACTATTTGGTTGAAAATTCGTTTTTTTTTTAGTAGAATATAAATTTTGTTGGTTAAAAGTGCAGATGTTTGGTTGAAAATTAATCTGTCTTAGTTGAGGATTTAAGTATTTTGTCGAAAATTCATATTCTCGGGCTGCAAATTCAACTGTTTTGTAGAAAAATTCATCCTTTTGGCTTGAAAATTCCACAATTTCGTAGAAAATGCAACTACTTGATACAAAATTAAACGGTATTGTCGAAAATTAATTTTTTAAACTGCAACTTATTTCTCTTTAATAAAAATTTAACTACTATATTTTTGGTTAAAAATTGATCTTAAGTTTAAAAATTCAACTATTTAGCTGAAAATTTATGTAATTCGTTGAAAAATCGTATTTTTTGGTAAGAATATTAATCTTTTTTGTTGAAAATTCATATTTTTTGGTAGAAAATTAATATTCTTGGTTGAAAATATATGTATTTTGTTGAGAATTTTTCTATTTTGGTAGAAAATGTCACTACTTGGCTACAAATTCAACTGCTTTGTAGAAAGTTAATCTTTTTGGTTGGAAATTAATCTGTTTTGGTTGAGGATTCAACTATTTTTGATTTAAAACGAAGATCTTTTCTTGGTTAAAATATAAACTATTACATTTTTTGTTAATTAATTTTTTTTTCGTTAAATATACAACTACTTGGTTGAAAGTATGAGAAACAGTAAGACTTTACCAACAATATCAAAAATATTCTTAAAAAATGTAAAATAGTGTCAACAGTGTGGTGAGTCCGAGGCCTGTTACTAATATTTATTTCTGATTACGTGAATGATATCCTATGACAAATACCAAGAAAATTATTCGGATGTTTGAAACGTGTTATTGTAATTTGATGAAAAACAGATCAAATTTTTCAACAATTTTATCTCCAATTACACGCTTTTCAATTACCAGATAATTTTCAGCCCAATATCTATCTGAAAATGATCTGCATATTACATTTTCCATAAAAGAGAAAGCAGGCTCGCAAAAAAAAATAGGATCAGAAAAAAAGTTGGAAGAAAAAAAAAGAAAGTTGCGTTCCACTTGCCAAAATTGAAAATATGGGTGTCAAATTGACAGTAATTGTTGTCGAAAGAGGTTGAATCTTTTCCTGACCAATTTGTCGTGTTTTTGCATAAAATGGGACTTTCATTATTCAAAATGGAACGTTAACGGAAAACTGTGGTTAGACAAAGCAGTATGTAAGGCAATGGTTTTCGGAGCACGAGAGCATCCCACAAAAACGGAGCGTCAGCTGGTCATCTTTTGGGGTTATTTAAAAAGTGTTTTGAAATATGGGTACGAATTTGGTGAAAAAAAGTGAGCAAACATATTGTGTGGGTCTCAGGTCGTGTGGCAAAAATACTGGCCCACGCAATCGGAGGAGGGGAAGGATGCGAGAAAGCAGGACACAACAGGTTTCGTTGTACTTACAGCTGATATTTCCTGGCAGCTTTCCCGAAAATTTCGTTTATTTAAATTCGCAACCAAATAACTGATTTGTGACAAAGTAAAAGATAACGAGTCCAGGTTCATAGTTCCATGAATACGACCTCGAAAGCTTCAAACACGTTTGAAGCTTTCTTCGGTATCCACGAAATGCCTCCCCGGGTTCTCTCCTCGTCAAAAGCATGTAAACTACATTGGCACAGTCTTGCGACCAACATCGGGATCGGTATTTTTTATTACGATTTCAGATCAACGTCATGGCGAGCACAACGGAAAAAATATTCAAACGTAACACTTGGAAAATAGAGGATTCCGCACTAGTTTTTCCACTTATCTCCTTTTTTCCATGAGCTCCGCAGTTTCGACATAGATCTTTGCACTCGCTCCTACGACTGAATTCATTGTTCGTCGCGCGAGGGAGCTGCTGACTGCTCTCGCAATGACTTTCATTGGTGGAGATATCCGGATTTCCGGGAATAGGTTTTGACGTTTTTGAAAAACATAACCTCGAAACTTGTTTGGTTGCTGAATTACTCCAATTAGAAAGCGATTTCAGTATTACAATATTTGTGTCCTCGATTGTGGAGATTCGAGAGTGTTTGTTTTTCTCAGGAATTAATTTTTTTAAACGATGTTGCTCAATTTTGTAAATTAACTCTGACAGATAAGCGATTTGATTGGTGCGGAATCATGTGACAACATGCTCTAATTTAGGCGCTAATTTTCAAAATATGTATTAAAATAGAATAGATAGACGTCTTTTTGATTTAAAAATTCACCTGTTTTAGTAGAATTTTCATTTTTCTTGGACAATGCCACTGTTTCGTTGAAAATTTAAAAATTTTGTTAAAAAAGTCATACTTTCTGGTTAAAAATTCGACTATTTAGTAGAAAATTAACTTATAGTTTACAATTCTTATTTTGGTGTTGGAAAGTGAACTGGAATCTTCTTTGGATGAAAATTTAACTATTTTTTAAAAGTTTTTTTTGAATTCATCTATTTTAAAAGAAATATTTCATCTTTCTCGAATAAAAATTCATAACTTTTTGAAAATTTGTTTTTCTGATTTCAAAATTCACCTGCTTTAGCAGAAATTACATCTTTCTTGGATAAAAATGCAACTGTTTGGTTTAAAATTCAACAATTTTTTTGAAAAGTCATACTTTTTGGTTGAAAATTCTGCTGTTTTGTTGAAAATTTAAAAATTTTGTAGAAAATTTACTTTTTGGTTAAATTTTATATTTTGGTGTTGAAAAGAGAAGTGAAATCTTTTCTGGATGAAAATTCAACTATTTAAAAAAAAAAAATTTCTAAATTAAAAATTCATCTGTTTTAAGATAAATTTAATCTTTCTTGGATAAAAATGCAACTGTTTGGTTTAAAATTCAACAATTTTGTTGAAAAGTCATACTTTTTGGTTGAAAATTCTGCTGTTTTGTTGAAAATTTAACAATTTTGTAGA
>CAKNYM010050581.1:84463-102249 GCA_932195095.1 Andricus curvator | reverse complement strand
TTCTTTAGAACCCCTTCAAATTATTGAAATTAATTAAAAATTCCTTGCAATCTTTTAAAATTCTAAAATCTCCCTAAAATTCCTTGGAACTTTTAAAAATACCGTAAAATTTCTAAGATCCTTCGGAATTACTTATTAAAAATAGCTTAAGATAATTCCAATCCTTTAAAATCGTTTGAAATACCTTGAAGTATTTTAAATCCCTTGAAAATTCCTTGGAATTTTTTAAAATACCCTACAATCTTTCAAATCCTTGGAATCTTTTAAAATAACCTAAAATCTTTCATATCCTTCAGAATCGCTTCAAATTATTGAAATCAGTCGAAAATTCCTTGGAATCTTTAAAAATACCCTAAAATATTTAAAATCCTTTCAAATTCCTTGAAGCCTTTTAAAGCTCTTGAAAATTCCGTGAAACATTTAAAAATACCCAAAAATCTTTAAAATCCATTGAAATAATTTATTGAAATCTATTAAAAATACCCTAAGATATTTCATATCCATTAAAAAGTTTTGAAATCACTTGAAGTTTTTTAAAGCTGTTTAAAACTACTTGGATTTTTTTTAAATACCCTAAGATCTTTTAAATCCTTCTAGAATCGCTTCAAATTATTGAAATCTATTAAAAATACCCTAAGATATTTCCAATCTTTTAAAATCCCTTGAAGTTTTTTTAAATTCTTGAAAATTTCTTGGAATTTTGTAAATACCCTAAAATCTTTCAGATTCTTTAGAATCTCTTCAGGTTATTAGAATCAATTGAAAATTCCTTGGAATATTTCAAAATACCCTAAAATATTTCAAATCCCTTCAAATTATTCAAATAAATAAAAAAATTCCTTACAATATTTCAAATCCTTGGAAATCCCTTGCAATTTTTGAAAGCTCTTAAAATGCCTTGGAATCTTTTAAAATACCCTAAAATATTTCAAATCCTTCAAAATCTTTTGAAAATCCCTTGAAATTTTTTAAAGCTCTCGAAAATTCTTTAGAATTTTTAAAAATATCCTAAAATAATTAAAGTCTTTGAAATACCTCCAAATTATTGAAATAATTTGCAAATTCCTTGTAATCTTTTAAAATACCCTCACATCTTTCAAATCTTTGGTAATACCTTGAAATATTTAAAAACCTTTGAAATCCATTGAAATATTATAAAATTCTCTGAAATTACATGAAATCTGATATTTCGTGAAACCCTAGAAAATGTAATTGAATACCATGAGAGCTTTTAGGATCCCTTAAAATCATAGAAATCTTCGGGAATCTTATAAAATCCCTTGAAATCAGTTAAAATATGCTAAAACTGTATAGGTCGTATAAAATCGTTCCAAATCTTTCGAAATTCTTTAAAATTCTATTAAAATTTTCTTAAATGCCTTAAAATCATTCGAATGTTTGGAAACTTCTTGAAAGTGTTTTAATCTCTTGAAAATGCCTTATAAGTTTCAAAAAATACCCTAAAATCTTTTTAAAAAATTTGGAATACCTTCAAATTATTGAAATCTATTACAAATATCTTGGAATCTTTTTAAATGCTCTAAAATATTTAAAAACCTGTAAAAACTTGTTCAAACTCTTTAAAATTCCTTGGTATTTTTAAAAGTACCTTAAAATCTTTAAAATCCCTTCAAAATATTGGAATCATTTATAATTCTATAGTGACTTTACCTTTAAAAAAAGTCACTGGACTTTTTCAATTCTTTGTTTAATCCCTAACTTTCCCTGACCAACAAAATTCTCTGACTTTTCCCTGATTTACAGGTTTTCCCTGGCGGTTTCCCCCCTGAAAGAAAGAAGAATTAAGTAGTATTGTAAATATTTTATTTAAATATCTTAATCGGTTTGCACATGAAAATAATATTAAAATTCGTTTAACCCGCACATTATAATGTGTTACCTGCGTAAAAGGACAGTAGAATACTTAAGCAGATTATTAGTAATCGAGTCTTATGCATCGCTGACAAGGAATAAAATTAATTCGACATAAATTCAGTGTTAAAAATAACGATTGTTCAATTCTGTTAAAAATCGTCTTTAAATAAACATTAATCTATCTCCACAAATATTACTTGACCCAATCAAATAACGAACCTAGAGTTAAAAACTTAAAGTTAGAATTTATAACTATTACTATCGTATGGCCTGCCATTCGCACGAATTAGATGTTTGCTAATTAGGATGGCTCAAAAAACCACAACTTAAAAAAATTAAGGTGTACCTTGATATTTTTTCTTCTAAATCATGAAAAAAGATTAATGTTTGCGCTCAAAGGGTAAAAAGTTCAGGACAAATTCATAAGACTTCAAAACAATTCAAATTAAAGAATAAATAAAAATCAAATGAATTGGAAAAATTTTAAAAGTCCAAAAAATTCCATTGATTTCCATAAAAGTGGAATGAATTTAGAGTAATTTAAGGTAAACGAGAATAATTCGATGAAATTCATAAAAATTCAAGGTGAATTAAAAAATATCAAATGAATTCAAAACAATTTAAAAGAATTCAAAACAATTTAAAAGAATTCAAAACAATTTAAAAATATAAAGCCTAAGAATTTAAGGCGAGGTTAAAAAACTTCAGAATCAATTAAATAACTTTTAAACATTCAAAAAAATCAACTGAATTAAGTAGAATTGAGTAAATCTAGTAGAATTCAAGTGAATTAAGAACTTACGGTGAATTAAAAAAAAAGATTTCAAACCTCTTCAAATCATTGAAACCCTAATAATTTCTAACCAAAAAAGTGACTAATTACTGCAAAACAATTAAAAAGAATGCAAATAAATTGGAAATAATTTAAAAAATCAAAAAAATGTCATTGATTTCAGTAAAATTTGAGTGAATGTAGAGGAATTTAAAAGAAATAAGAATAAATCGATGAAATTCATAAAAAATCAAGGTGAATTTGAAAAGGAATCAAGTGAATTAAAAACAATTCAAAAATATGAAAAAAGTAATTGAATTGAGTAAGTTTGAAATGAGTTTAGAAAAATTAAAGAGAGAAAAAAAAGAGAACAAAAACTTTGTAAAAATCCATTGAATTGAGTAGAATTAAGTGAATTTAGAAGAATTTAAAAGAAGTCAGGATAAATTAATAAGAATTCAGGGCGAATTCCAAATGAATTGCAAACAATATTTTAAAATCTGTTCAAATCTTTGAAACCCTACGAAATCCCTTAGAATTATTAAAACCCTTGGAAATCCCTTGAAATTGTTTAAATCTCTTTAATCTTTTACAATACCCTAAAATATTGCAAATCCTTTGAAATCCTATTAAATTACTGAAATCAATGAAAAATTATTGTAATCCTTTAAAATAATCTCAAATATTTCTTTCAAACCCTATAAAATACCTATGATATTTCCTGAAATCCTGGGAAATTTGTTAAAATACCTTGAGAGTTTTAAAATCTCATAAAATCATTGAAATCTTCGAAAATCTTATAAAATAACGTGAAATCTTTTTAAATGTCTTAAAACCTTATAGGTGCTATAAAATCGTTCCATATCATCCGAAATTCTACGAAATTATTCACCCTAAAATATTTCAAACTCTTTGAAATCCCTTCAAATTATTGAAGTCATATAAAAGTCCTTGGAATCTTTTAAGATTTCCTAAAATATTTTAAATCCTTCGAAATCCTACGAAAAACGTCACTTCTCGTGAATAAATTCTTTGAAATCCACTAAAATAATAATAAAATCCCGTGAAATTCTATGATATTTCCTGAAACCCTGTAAAATGTATTAAAATACATTGAGAGTTTTAAAATCTCATAAAATCATTGAAATCCTCGGAAATCTTTTAAAATATCTTAAAACCTTATAGGTGCTGTAAAATCGTTCCATATCTTCCGAAATTTAAAATCCCTTCAAATTAATGAAATTAATTCATAATTCCTTGAAATCTTGTTAAATTCCCTAAAATATTAAAAATTAAAAGCTCTTGAAATGCCTTAGAAGTTTTAAAAATACCCTGAAATCTTAAAAATCCATTCAAATGATTGAAATCTATTAAAAATTTCTCAGAATCTTTAAAAATAATCTGAAACATCTAAGAAGAATTTAAGACAATTCAGAAATAGGTATAGACCTGAATTAAATAGTGATTAACCCATGACTTAATTTATTGAAAAAAGTGACTAATATGATCTTTTCATTTAAAAAAGTGAATAAAAGGTGATTTGATAAAATAAGTGACTAATAGTGACTGTGTGACAGGCCTGATCATTTTTTGCAGTTACTTCTGATAGAAATTCCCTGATGTTTGCTATTTTTTCTCAAAATTCCTCAACTGAACTCAGAGAAATTTGCACCTACAGCAATCTTTTTTCATGATTTAGAAAAAAATATCAAGGAGCACTGTAATTTTTTAACAAGCTGATATTTTTGTTAACCAACCTATTGTTAATCGAAAACTTCGAGTTTGACGCGGTGCTTACATTGTACTACAAATTTCTCTTTTGTATTTATACTATTCTTGCATAATCTTAAATATTGATTCCTATAAGGCACATTATTGTACTACACTGAAAATCGTGCTTAGAAACATTGATTAATGTTTTATAAATTGTGATCTTTAAAAATTGGTATTAATATAAAATATAAAAAGACAAACTCGCTTAAGTTCGGGAAAATAAGATTAGTGCTTCAGATGGCACAAGGCAATAACGATGAGCTCATAATAAAAAAGCTCGATTGGTCGACATTACAGGGAACTTTTAACTGAAGGATAATATTCTAAAATCGAAAATAACAAGTCTCAATTTTTCTAACTCTTAAACGTTTTATAAATAAATTCTCCCTTCAGGCAAAGTTCGCTGCAATTATGTTGTACTGTGATCATAGAACTTGATTCAAAGTTTGAAATCTAAAATGATTTCAAGAATAAATAGTTTAAGGACCCGCTGGAAGTATTGCGCCATTAAAAACATAAAGCTGCCTCAAAAACGGTTAATCAGTCGTATCTTATATCGATCGCGAGTTCCTAAACTGATTGCACATTGAAACATTGAAAGTCGTTTGGGGAAGAGCAAAAAAACGCTCGCGTGCAAAATTCAATAAATACAACAAAAACACATTCGATAACAATCGTGGAGTAATTTTCTACAATTTTTGCTGCCTAAGTTTGTACCATTTTTGTACCTAAGTAAAAAACTAGAAACCACATGTGATTTTTTAAGAGAGCAGAGAATCTAACACCTATGAACTGTTTTTAAATTCCACCTATTACACTAAGCACTAAGAGAACGAAAAGAATATATATGAGAAAATAAATATTGTGCATCTTTTCCAGTTGATTAGCAAAAGAGATTGTCTTTTGATTTAGTTCCTTACTTTGACTTTGAATACTTTGAGAAATTATTCTGTTGCTTGTGGGTTTAATTAGCTTGTTTAGAGAACGGTGTGTCAAGATACAGAAGAAGATACACTTATAAAGTGCACTTTTTTCCCAACTTCTCGAGGTCCCTCTTGAAAATGCAGATATGCCAGCTGTCTTTGCATTTTGTTTTATCTTCGATAACGTCCGAGGTATGCTTTACAATTCGGACATGTGTGATGAACATCCATGCACTCGTCAATGCAACAGGGAATTAAACAACATCCGAACCAGCAACTGAAATTTAAAAAAAAAATACATTTTAAGTACAAAGGAAAAGCAGGGTGGCCCTTTAAATCAGAGAAAAAAAATTGCAGGTAATTTCCCGGTTGGCAAAAATTTTCCTGGTCAAGGAAATTAAAAAATTCGAACTCTTGAAGCTAAAAACTTTTTCATTTTATGCAAGAAAAACTGAACTGAAAATTAAAGCAGACAAAGTGAAACTCTTGAATTTTAAACTTTTAAATTGAAGTTTAAAGATTTTTTAATTCCAATATTGTCTATTCAAACGCTCAATAATTTAGACAGATTCAGAGTCAGTTCAAAAATATAAATCCATGTTATTATTTTCAATGCTCTAAATTGAAAAATGAATCAATATATTTGTAAATTTTGAAAATTATATCATTTTAAGCATTTTTAAACTAGAAAAATTAGAAATTGAACGATTACATTTTTTTTAAAGTTAAGTTATTTTAATTATAAGTAGTTTCAAATCAGTAATTTTACAAATGTTATTTATACATCAAAATTTGTTTCGAAATATTTTTAAATACTCTCTTAAAATAACTGTTTCCAAACAAAAAATGATTAAGATTTTTTGTATTGTCTTAGAACCTTTCAAAGTAATTAAATAGCTTCAAAATGGCATTTCAAAATCATCAGAATTCTAAATTCTGTTGAAAAAGTTTTGGCAAATTTTAAGTTATTTTTGAAATTTTTTCAAAACATCTAAATATGCTTTTAAAAGATTTCACTTTTTACTAAATTTTTGTTGGAAAGCTTGTAAAATTAAAAACATTTCCGTAAAATCTTCCATATTCTTTACGGAAAATATTGGACATCTTTTGAAATCTTTTTAAATATTCTCTGAAAATCAACTATTCAAAATAAAAAATCATTTTCAATTTCCCAAGGAATCTAAAGACAATTTTTTTATTCCTATAAAACCTTTCACAATTCTTAAAAGGTTTCAAAATTTTTTGTTCGAAATCTGCAAAAATCAACATTTTGTTTTAAATTATTTGAAATAACTTCAAATTTTAAATGAGTTTTTAATCTTGACTTACTCGAATTTTTTCTAACTTAATAAATGAAATTTGTTTTGAAATACTTTAAAATATTTTTTTTCAACATAATTTTTTCAAAATAAAAAATAATTTAAAATTTTCCCAGGAATAACAAGAAAATTTCTTTTATTATCTTAAAACCTTTGAAAATCCTTAAAAAGCTTCACAATTTTACTTCAAAATCATAAAAAATCTACATTTTGTAAAAAAATGTTTGAAATATTTTCAAATTTTTAATTATTTTTGAAATTTTTCAAAACTTCTAAATAAATTTTTAAATGACACGATTTTCAAATAAAATGTTTAAAATCCTGCAAAATTAAACAAATTGCCTTAAAATCTTCCATATTCTTTTTTGACAATTTTTAAAATTTTTTGAAATCTTGTTCTAAAATTAATTTTTAAAAATAAAAAATCATTTTCAATTTTCCTAGGAATTTCAAGCGAAATTTTATTCTTATAAAACCTTTCACAATTCTTAAAAGGCTTCCAAATTTTTTGTTCGAAATCATCAAAATCAACACATTGTTTAAAATTATTTGAAATCATTTCAAGTTCTAAATAAACTTTTAATCTTAATCTTAACTTACTCAATTTTTGTTTAACTTAATGAATAAAATTTGTTTTGAAATATTAAAAAAAATTTCTCAAAATAATTTTTTCAGAATAAGAAATAATTTAAATTTTTTCCAAGAATAACAAGAAAATTGATTTTATTATCTTAAAAACTGTCCAAATATTGAAATAGCTTCACAATTTTATTAAAAAGTCTTTAAAAATCTACATTCTGTTAAAAAAATTTTGAAATAATTTTAAATTATTTTGTAAATTTTTCAAAACTTTTAATTATCTTTTAAAATGATACGATTTTTTCAAATAAAATTTGTTAAATCCTGAAAAATTAAACAAAGTGCTTTAAAACCTTCCATATTCGATTTGGACAATTTCAAAATCTTCAAAATTCCACATTCGGTTGAAAAAGTTTTAACAACTTTTCAAATTTTAACTTACTTTTGAAATTTTTTCAAAACTTCTAAATATTTTTTTAAAAGATTTGCATTTTTACTAAATTTTGGTTAAAAAGCTTGCAAAATTAAAGAAATTTCCGTAAAATCTTCCATATTCTTTACGGATAATTTTGGAAATCTTTTGAAATCTTTTTAAATATTCTCTTAGAATTAATTTTTCAAACTAAAAAAATCATTTTCAATTTTCCTAGGAATCTTAAGCAATTTTTTTTTATTAAACCTTTCACAATTCCTAATGAACTTTCAAAATTTTTGTCCGAAATAATTGTTCTATTTCTTAATGAAAAAATATCAAACTGAATAGGTTAAATTCGGAATATTTTAGACTGAAACAGTATTTGAATAGAATTTTAAATTTAATAAAAGCGTTTGATTGTAAATCTATTAATTTGAAGTAATTTAAAAATTGAAAATAGTTTATAAAATTTCAATCGGACGTTTACATTTGTTTAACTGCTAAGGCTTTCGAATTGAAACAGTTCAATTTTTAGCGTTAAATTATGTAAATTCTTTCATTTTGAACAGTTTCAGAATCTTCTTGTAGAATGAATTATTGTTTACGTTTAAATACTTCAAGTATAGTTCACTTTTAAAAATCAATAATTTATTTATATTTATAATTGATCAGAGTAAAAGGTTTTAAAATTACGCATTGTAACGCTTTGTAACTGAACGATATCATAATTGAGAAAAGTTAACAATTAAACTTAACATTTAAAAAAATTTTAATCGAACTTATTTTTCATTTGTAGGAACATAATTTCTCAAAAAAGAGAAAATATAGAATGATTATTTTAGATAGGTTTTCTTCTAAAAATTCAGAAAATTCCCGGTCAAAAAATAAATTCACTGTCATTTCCCGGTTTCCCGGTCCAGCAGCCACCCTGACAAAGTCTTCAATTTGAGGATGATAAATAATTTCCTATTTTGTTAATTTAATTTTTGTCATAAATTAATTACCCAAGTAAGGCGATGACAACACCGGAAATGTAGGCAATCATTCCTGGTTCAGTTCTGGGTGTTGTGTCGATTTCGGCATGACAGTGAGGACAAATTGTGTGTGTTGCTCCTGGACCTAAAGGAACTATAGTGGTTACTATAGTGGGTCCATTGGCATCTGAAAAATATATTTTAAATTAATTTAATTAGTCAACAAAATTATCGACTAGGATTATTATAACACTTAAAAAAGTCGGGTCGACGCCCTATTCAATTTTAAAATCTTACATGTTAAAAATTTGGTAAAAAACCTCATTAAAAGATAAATCAATTTATTTTTATTTTCTCTGACCAATAATATTTTTAGTTCGGCTTTCGGTGAACAGTCGAATTCTGCAATTATAACTATTATAAATCTTTATGAAAATTCCCTGTTCCAATCCAGAATTATACTTATTTACAACATTTTCTATCATAATTCAGAAATATAATAACTCCCTTATTTTAAATTTGTAAGAAAAAAGTTTCAAATTCTGGTAAATATAAAAATTATTTTCCAAAATTTCCCGTTCCATGTGAAAAATGACCAGTTTCAAGATAAAATGATAAGTCTTTACAAAATTTCCTGTTCCAAAGTCAGAATTGTAATTCTTTGAAAAAATTACCTATACCAAGTCACAATTAAATTCATTTCAAAAGTCCCTGTTTCAATTCAGATTTATATTTGTTCACCAAATTTTCTATTGTAATTCACAAATGTAGTAAATGAACTTTTCCTAAATTTGTAAGAGGAAAGTTTCAAATTGTGCCGAATTCTGACTTGGAACAGGGATTTTTTTTTAATTCCCTTCATCTAAATCAGAATAAAATTGTTTTTCAAAAATTCCCATTCCAGGTAAAAAATTTCCGGTTTCAAGTCGAATTACAATTCATTACGGAAACTCCCTGTCCTAAAATAGCAATGATAATTCTTTCCGAAATTCCCTGTTTCAAAATCAAAATTATAATTTTTGCGGGAATTCCCTCGCCCAATTATCAAAATTATATTTCTTTACTGAATTTCCCTATCCTAAACTCAAAATTATCATTCTTCTCTAAAATTCCCTGTCCCAAATTATTTAAAATTGTAAATACTTCACGCAAATTCCCTGGCCTGAATTCAAAATTGTACTTCTTTACTGTGAAATGTAAATCCATGTCGAAACTTAGAATTATAATTGTTTTCGAAAATTCTAAATTCCAAGTCAGGATAATTGCAATTATTTACACGATTTTTTGTATTTTTATTTTATTTATTTTCTGATCCAACTCAGAATTATAAATCTTTTAGAAAATTCCCTATCTCAAAGACGAAATTATAATTATTTACTGAAATTCCCTATACCAACTCAGAATTCGAGTAATAAAACATATGAAACCACTTTTAATTTGCATATTAGTACATGGACATATGTCTAGAACCTTTCACTTTTATGTCCCACAAACATATCGAAGTAATTTTTGTAAATTAAAAAAGGGTTTTTCCAGTCTTTGTTAATACTTAAATGTGTAAAAATAGTACTATTGCTATGTAAAATTAAATTTAACTGTTTTTTGAATTGTGAAAGTAACTTTATAAAAGAACAAGTAATTTTTTAATGGTAGAAGTTTCTAGGGATTTATGTAATATTTTTAATCCAGAAAACCTTGACAAATTATTATAATATACTGCTAAATATATTATCAGCATCGAATAATTAAATAAATAATATTAAAAACATAATTAATAATTTCTTGAGTTTTCATCTTCATACAATTTAAATTCAGTTCACATTTAATATATTATTTTGAATGAAAGATATTTTTCAGCTGATTAGACACCGTGTAAAAACAGGGGAAATAAGGAAAATTTTCAAGGCAATAGGGAAATATATTCTTTCAAGTAAAATTAATGTGGGTACTATATTAAATTCAATTTAAAACATTTGAAAATTCTTAAAATTTCAAGTAAAAATCTTACATTTTCCACAATATAGATATATTTTTTAACAAATAGTTGAACTTTCAACCAAAAAGATGAAGTTTCTATCAAACAATAAGAATTTTCAAGAAAATACATGAATTTTCCTCCAAATAGGTACATTTTCAACTAAAAAGATAAATTTTAAACTAAAAATGGAATTTTTGCATTTTCAGCCTAAAAAATTAATTTTCAACCGAAAATAAAAACAAATTTTCAACAAAATAGTTAAATTTTCGAGCAAAGTGATGAATTTTCAAATAAAATCATAAATCTTGAACTGAAATAGTTCAATTTTAAACTAAAAAGATATTTTAAACGAAAAAAGATCAATTTTCCACCAAAAATGGTATGGTTAAATGTTCAGTTGAAAAAAATTAATTTTCAACCAAAAAACAAGAATTTTCAAGAAACAGTTGAATTTTCAGCCAAAGTGATGAACTTTCGAATAAAATTATGAGTCTTCAACTTGAATAGTTCAATTTTTAAACAAAAAGATGTATTTTCAACTAAGAAGATTAATTCTCTTCAAAAAGAGAGAATTTTCCACAAAATACATCAATTTTCAACTAAAAAAGATGCATCTTCAACCAAAAATCGATTAGTTAAATTTTCAGTTAAAAAAATTAATTATCAATCAAAGAGACGAATTTTCAAGTAAAACGGCGGAATATTTAATTGGATTAGTTCAATTTTCCGTTAACAAAATTAATTCGCAACCAAAAAAGAAAGAATTTTCAACTGTAATAATTTAAGTTTTAGTTTACAAAATTAATTTTCAAACCAAAAAAAAATGAATTTTTAACAACAACAAAAATGAATATTTAACAAAAAAGTTTAAATTCCAAACAAGTAGTTGCATTTTATACAAAACGAAAAAGATGTTAATTTTAAATCAAAAATAATTGAATTCGACCAAAAAATACGAATTTGCAACAAGAGCTTAATTTTCAACTAAGAAAGATTTTTCAGTCAAGAGAAAAAAAGGATTCGAACTGTTGAATTTTTAAGAAATTTTTAATACCTCAGTTCAAATTCCCAAAAGCTTTAGATAGTTTTTCATTTTTTTTATATATGAAATTGTTTTCAAATATAAAAACTATACTTCAATTTATGTATTTTATTAAAGAATTTTACATTAATAATCTGTAAACTGTTTTTATTTTACACTATTATTATTTCTAAATATTTGAAACTTGACTCCCTTTTTTCAAAAAGTGACACGTTTTGTCTTTAAAATTCTGTACTTTTGACTTAATTCAGAAGTTTTTTTGTTAATATTGCAAAACATAAAAAAGGTGAGGTTTTGCAGAAAATCTCCTGTATTTTTTTCTTCAAATTTTTAAATATGACAAGAAGATTTTCTGAAAACCTCACCTCTTTTATTTGTTTTTCAATAGGTTTTAAAAGTTTCTGCTTAAGCAATTCATCCTATCAGCGTTATGCGGACAAAAATCATTTTTTAAACCAGGAGAATTTTTTTCTGAAAATATAATTTTCGAACTTTTCTCGTAAGCGATGAGAGATATCACAAAAGAGCAACAGGTATTTTCTGTATACCTTTTTTAAATGTGCAAACTTTTTTGTTAAAATTTGTTTGTAGATATCTTTCTTTGTTTCCGAGAAAAATGCGATAATTTAATTTTATGTACAAAAATTCTCCTGGTCATGAAAATGACTTAACCCACATAAAACTTACAGGTTGTATTCCTTATAGAAGGCCACAACAAGAATTGGCAAATAATATAAGTGTAGTTTTTTTTTTATGAAAATCGACTTTTTATATTTTTAAACATGTCGCCACTTAGCCAATTTTAGAAGGTAAAAAAAATCCGACGGATTGCCAATGAGGACGGTAAAACTCACTAGAATCCAAAAACAAAAACAAAAATATCTAAATTATGTCAAAAACTATAGAATTTTAATGGCAAAATTCTTTAATTTTGAAAAATGGGCGTCAAAAATCGTTGAAAATCCTTCGAAATGCACTTTTTATGACTGCAAAAAAGCAGAAAAAAGTCTGATTCAAATTATAATTTTATGAAGATGACTGAAACAAACCATTTGTTTTAAAGACCAACAAAAATAAATTGACGGTTTGCTTGTTTTTTAAATGAGTATTTATAAAATGATCGAAAATCTATTTAAGCTTGAAAAACGATTTTTAAATAGGTCACTTATTTAATTTTTCGATGTGGCCATGTTTTTAATTTGTAAGTACTATCTGAACATCGTAAACATCGTTTTTTATTTTTAATAAGAAAAATGAAAAAGAAATTATATTGAGACATATGCAAATAATGAAAATTTTTAACACGAATAATTTTTTTCAGTTTGTGAATTTAAAAAATGTCTATCCTGATGGGAAGCAAAAGATAGTCTCCGATTTTTAATTATATACTATTCGAATTTTGTAGTTAGGGGTTTTGTTTTTTCATCTCCTGATTGGTTATCTTGACATATAATTTACAGGCCTCGCAGTCCCTATGAAATAAAATATCGGGATCAAAGGGTACCTTTTTCGCGCTCAAAGGGTAACAAATTCAGGATAAATTCATAAGACTTTAAACGAATTCAAGTTAAATTCAAAAGAATTCAAATGTATTGGAAAAATTTTTTAATCGAAAAAATTCTATTGATTTCCGTAAAATTTGAATGAATTTAGAGGAATTTAAGGTAAATGAGAAGAATTCGATGAAATTCATAAAAATTCAAGGAGAATTTAAAAAAAAATCAAATGAATAGGAAACAATTAAAAAATAAGAAAAATCTTCATTGAATTCAGTAACTTTAAAATGAGCTCAGAAAAATTCGAGCGAATTCAAAAGAATTTTATGAAATTCCTAAGAATTAAAGGTGAGGTTAAAAGTCTTCAGTATCAATTAAATAAAAACTTTTAAAAATTCAAAAAAGTCCATTGAATTAAGTAGAACTGCGAAAATTTAGAAGAACTCAAGTGAATTATAAAAAATTCAAGTGAATTAAAAAAATCCAAGAGAATTCCAAAGAATTAAAAAGAATGCAGGATAAATTAATAAGAATTCAAGGTGAATTCCAAAAATTAATTTGAAATATCCTTAAATCTTTGAAACTCTACTAATTTCTAACTAAGGAAGTGGCTAATGACTACAAAACAATTCAAGTTGAATTCAAAAGAATTCAAATGAATTGGAAACAAATTTTTAATCGAAAAAATTCCATTGATTTCAATAAAATCTGAGTTAATTTAGAGAAATTTGAGGGAAACTAGAAGAATTCGATGAAATTCATAAAAAATCAAACTGAATTTTAAAAACAATCAAGTGAGTTCAAAACAATTCAAAAATACAAAAAAATTAATTGAATTGAGTAAGCTTGAAATGAGTTTAGAAAAATTAAAGAGAATTTGATGAAATGCCTAAGAATGTAAGGTGAGTTTAAAAGACTTTAAGAGGAATTAAACAAAAACTTTTTAAAAATCCACTATAATGAGTAAAATTGTGTGAATTTAGAAGGATTCAAAATGATTTCAAACAATTCAGGATAAATTAATAAGAGTTCAGGGCGAATTCCACATGAATTGCAAAAAACATTTGAAAATCTCTTGAAATCATTGAAATCCTCGGAAATCTTATAGAATCCCTTGGAATCTTTCAAAATATCCTATAACCTTACAGGTCCTGTAAAATCCTTCCATATCACCCGAAATTCTAGGAAATTCTTTAAAACCGCATGCAAATTTAGTTAAATCCCTTGAAATTGTTTAAATCTCTTGAAAATGCCTTAAAATCTTTTTAAATACTCTAAAATATTTTAAAATCTTTGAAATTCCTTCAAGCTATTGAAATAAATTAAAAAAGTTCTGGGAATCTTTTTCAATGTCCTAAAATATTTCATATCCTTTGATATATTTTGAAATCCCTTGAAACTTTTTGAAGGTCTTGAAAATGCATGGGAATCTTTACAATGCCCTCAAATATTTCAAATCCCATTAAATTACTGAAAGTCATTAAAAATTTCTTTGTAATATTTTTAAATAACCCAAAATATTTAAAACCCTTTAAAATCTTTTAAAATTTTTTATAGATCTTGAAAATGACAAGTAATTAAAAAAATATTTCAAATACTTTGATCATTTTGTAAATTAATCCTCAGGATACATTAAACAAAAACGAGTAAATTTAGAAGAATTCAAGTAAATTCCAAAGATTCAAAAGAATTCCAAAGAATTAAAAGAATTCAGGATAAATTAATAAGAATTCGGGATGAATTCCAAAAAATAATTTCAAATCTCTTTGAATCTTAGAAGCCCTACGAAATACCTCACTTCTCTTGAATAAATTCTTTAAAATCCACTAAAATATTATATTGAATCCCGTGAAATCCTATGAAATCTGACGATATTTCCTGAAATCCAAAAAAGAAGACTTTATCATAAAATATTTCAAACGCCTTGAAATCCCTTCAAATTAATGAAATTAATAAAAAATGTTCAGGTTTTCCCTGACTTGCGGTCACCCTGAATATGTAAGTAATTGTGGCATGAAAATTGAATTATACGCTCGATATAATTAATACAAGCTTACATGCTTCTGCTGGTGTAAAAGGACTGGCTGGTGGTACGCCCACGGATTGAGCGTAACTAGGCGGTGCAGACGGAGGTGGTTCATAAGGTGGTGGAGGTCCATTTTTGTTCATAGTCTTTGACTCCGCCTGAAATAATTATTCAATCCTTTATAATTATAAAAAACTTAATTTTCTTATAAACTTTCTTTGTTTCAATAAATTCATTATTTTTTATATATAGGTAAGCTAGAATATACAAAATAAAAATAATATTCAATAACTGGTCTGTTTTGAATGAGGAATTTTAATTCTAAAAATTTATTTCTAAAAGAAAAAATTTGAATTGCACATGACTTTTTAATACTAAGCGCAACTATTCTATTCTTAACTTTTTAACCATGTCTTTGGAAAATGATAAAAGAATTCTATTCATAAACCTTTGACGTATTAAATGAGGTCATATGTATTCATCTATTTTAATAAAGATTAAGAATTGTGTGCCCCATCAATTAAGCAAATCTAAATTTCCAAATAAGTAATTTTATTTTAGGATATCATTTATTTCTAAATGATTCCAACCATTGTTTATAGAAGAGAAAACTTTAATTATAAATGTTTTTTTAATATTAAATATTAAGAAATAATTAAAATTACCGGAACCGACAATAAGATTTCTGGGAAAATTTTTAATGAATTGGGTTTTATTTCAGGATTTAAAATTGTTTTAGGAAATATTTCAAAAAGATATTTCGAAGCTTTAGAAGTTTTGAAAAGATTTGAAAATACGAAATATCTCGTCATCCAGAAATCCGGGAGGAGAATACAAAAATTTTTCAGAAGCTTAGCTAGTTGTCCCGAATTTTCGGGACGACAAGTCCATACCTTTTTGCAACTCCCGTAATTTTTAGCGACGACTAAATGCAGCCTTAAGAATAATTAAAGATTTCAACCAATTTTAAACAAAATGTAGATTTTTTTTAAATTTTGAAATAAAATGTTGAAGCTTTTTAAGGATTTTGAAAGGGTTTACGATAATACCATTTTTTTCTCAAGGTTACAGGAGAAATTTAAATTAATTTTGTTACTTTGAAAACTTAACTTTAAGAAAATATTTAAAAAGATTTTAAAACATTTCGAATAATTTCCTGAAATTTCGAAAAAGACTGTAGAAGATTTTAAAGCAAAATTTTGCAATTTTGCAAGATTACATAACTTTAGAAAAATTCGAATGTTTAAGAGATTTTTAGAAGTTTTGAAAACATACAAAAATAATATTGAACTTAAAAATATTTCAACAAATTTAAAACAAAATATAGATTTTTGAAGATTTTGAAATAAAATTTTGAAGCTTTTTAAGGATTTTGAAAGGTTTTGCGATAATGAAATTCCAAAAGATTAACAAAATTGTCAAAAAGGAATCTGGAAAATTTTTAGTCAACTTTTTCAATTTTGCAGAATTTTTTCAAAATTTTCAGAAAAATTCGAATCATTTTGAAAGATATATAAAGTTTAAACAAAATTTAAAATATAATTAAAAGTTTCAAAATATTTAAAAAAATTTTAAACAAAATGTAGATTTTTGAAGATTTCTAAATCAAATTTTGAAGTTTTTTTAAAGATTTTAAAAAGTTTCAAGATAATAACAAATTTTTTTTAGATTCATGGGAATATTCAAAGCGATTCTTTATTTTTAAAAACAATTATTATAAGAGAATATTTAAAAAGATTTTAATACTTTAGAAAGATTTTCAAAATTGTCAAAAATTTTTAGGATTAATTCGAGTCAGTTTAAAAGATATTTAGGAATTTTAGATATTTTGAAGAGAACAAAAATATTTTTAAACTTTGAAAGATTTCCGAAAACTTATAATATATTTTTTCTAAGCGTGAAATAGTCCAAAATATCTTTTAAACTAACTCAAATTATTCCTGAAATTCAACATAATAGTTGAATATTCATCCAAAGAAGATTAATTTTTAACCAAGTAGTTGCATTTTCATCCAAAAAGATTCAATTTCTACCTAAACAGATTAATTTTCAACCTAACAGTTGCATTTTTAACAACAAATTTGATTTTCTCACAAAAAATGACGAATTTTCAACCAAATAGTTGAATTTGTAGTCTAAAAAAGATCAATTTTCAGCCAAAAATGAAATAAATACATTTTCATAGAAAAAAAATTTCAATTTAGAAAAGCGAATTTTTTACAAAAAAGTTGAATTTTCTACCAACTTGTTGAATTTTTAAACCAAAAGTACGAATTTTTCACAAAACAGTCGAATTTTCAACCCGAAGATATGAATTTTCAACAACAAAAAGTTGAATTTTCGACCAAATAGTTGAAGTTTCTACCAAATTGTTGAATTTTTAAGCCAAAATGATGAATTTTCTACAAAACAGTTGAACTTTCAACCCAAAAATATAAATTTTCAAGAAAAAAGTTAATTTTCTAACAAACAGTTGACTTTTCAACTAAAATTATGAATCTCCAACCAAAAAAATGAATTTTAATGAAGTAGTTCAACTTTCAACCAAGGAGTTGAAGTTTCAGCCTAAAAAGATTAATTTTTAACAAAAATTTTACCCCATGTAAGACCACAT
>CAKNYM010050581.1:50341-75263 GCA_932195095.1 Andricus curvator | reverse complement strand
AATAACAGAATTTTTAATTGTAAAAATCGAAAACATATGCTTCAATTCAAAGCACTATAAAATATCATTAATAATCATAAATTAAAAAAAAAATAAAACAGCTACATCGGCATTCAGTAATTTGTAACTTTTATTTTGAACATCTTTTTGAAATAGGTCTATCTTGAAGATCCTTCAATTTTTAATATCTATCATTGAAAATTGTGTAGTTTTAAATGTTTTTTTATCTTTTTCCATTTTGAACATTTACAATTGAAAAATCTTCAGTTTCAGAGGTGTAGGTATAAATAAAAATGCCTAAATTTGGATTACTTTGAAGATCAAAAGTCAAGTTTTCAATTCTAAATATTCCAAATTGAAGAAATTTCCAATGGAAATCATAAAAAATGCAGAATTTTTAATTGTAAATTTTCAAAATTAAAAACTCTTTAATTTTAAGGATGTCGAAATTAAAATTCTTACATGTGGATGATTTTGAAGATGAAAAATCAAGTTTTCAATTCTAAATCTTCTAAATTGAAGAAATTTTAAATGTAAAGCATACCATTAAGCCATTTCCCTTTCAGGGTAGGCGTGATGTAAATGTAAAGCATAACAATTTTAAATTTTAAATTCTCAGAATTACAAACTATTCAATTTTAAAAATTTACAATTCAAATTTTAAAGATGTATAAATAAAAATGTCTAAATTTGGATTACTTTGAAGATCAAAAGTCAAGTTTTCAATTCTAAGTCTTCCAAATTCAAGAAATTTCCAATGGAAATCATGAAAATAACAGAATTTTTAATTGTAAAAATCGAAAACATATGCTTCAATTTAAAGCAGTATAAAATATAATTAATAATCATAAATAAAAAAAATAAAATAAAACAGCTACATCGGCTTTCAGTAATCTGTAACTTTTATTTTGAACATCTTTTTCAAATAGGTCTATCTTGAAGATTTAAAATTGAAGTTCCTTCAATTTTTAATGTCCATCATTGAGAATGCTGTAGTTTTAAATGTTTTTTTATCTCTTTCCATTTTGAACGTTGACAATTGAAAATTCTTCAATTTTAGCGATGTATAAATAAAAATTCCTGAATTTGGATTACTTTGAAGATCAAAAGTCAAGTTTTCAATTCTAAATCTTCCAAATTGAAGAAATTTCCAATGGAAATCATGAAAATAACAGAATTTTTTATTGTAAAAATCGAAAACATATGCTTCAATTTAAAGCACTAAAATATCAATAATAATCATAAATTAAAACAAAAAATTAAAACAGCTACATCGGCATTCAGTAATCTGTAACTTTTATTTTGAACATCTTTTTGAAATAGGTCTATCTTGAAGATTTAAAATTGCAGTTCCTTCCATTTTTAATGTCCATCATTGAAAATGATGTAGTTCAAAATTTTTGTTTATCTCTTTTCATTTTGAACGTTTGCAATTGAAAAATCTCCAACTTTAGAGATGTTGGTATAAATAAAAATGCCTAAATTTGGATTACTTTGAAGGTCAAAAGTCAAGTTTTCAATTCTAAATCTTCCAAATTGAAGAAATTTCCAATGGAAATCATAAAAAATGCAGCATTTTTAATTGTAAATTTTCAAAATTAAAAACTCTTCAATTTTAAAAATGTCGAAATTAAAATTCTTACATATGGATGATTTTGAAGATGAAAAATCAAGTTTTCAATTCTAAATCTTCCAAATTGAAGAAATTTGAAATGTAAAGCATAAGAATTTTAGATTGTAAATTCTCAAAATTAAAAGCTATTCAATTTTTAAGATTTAAAATTCAAATTTTAAAGATGTATAAATAAAAATGTATAAATTTGGATTACTTTGAAGACGAAAAGTCAAGTTTTCCATTCTAAATCTTCCAAATTGAAAAAATTTCCGAATGATATCAGAATTACAGAATATTTAATTGTACAACTTAAAAACTATTCAATTTTTAATATTCACCATTCAAACTTCTACAATTTTATAGAGGTATATTTGAAAACTCTTCAATTCTAGAGATGTAAAAATCAAAATTCCTAAATTTGCATAAGTTTAGAAATAAAAATTCAAATTTTAAATTCAAAATCTTCTAAATTGAAAAAATTTCGAATGTAAATCATAAAAAATGCAGAATTTTTAATTGCAAAGTTTCAAAATCAAAAACTCTTCAATTTTAAAGATGTCTAAATAAAAATTATTAAATATGGATGATTTTTAAGACGAAAAGTCAAGTTTTCTATTTTAAATCTTTCAAATAGAAGAAATTTGGAATGTAAAGCATAATTATAAATTACAGAATTTTTTTCTGTAAAACTTAAAATTTGCATAATTTTTCATTGTAAATTTTCAAAATTAAAAACTTCAATTTTAAAGATGGCTAAATAAAAATTCTTAAAAATTGATGATTTTTAAGATCAAAGTCAAGTGTTCAATTCTAAATCTTTCAAATTGAAGAAATTTCGCATGCAAATCATTAAAATTACAGAATTTTTTTATTTTAAAACTTAAAATTTGCATAATTTTTCATTGTAAATTTTCCAAATTAAAAACTCTTCAATTTTAAATATTTCTAACAAAAGTGCTTAAATTTGGATGATTTTGGAGATCAAAAATCAAATTTTTAAATTCTAAATCATCCAAATTGAAGAAATTGCGAATATAAACCATTAAATTACAGAACCATTAATTGTAAAACTTAAAACTTGCAACATTTTAGGTGGAAAATTATCAAAATTAAAAACTTCCATTTTTAAGATGTATAATTCAAATTTCTACAATTTCAAAGAGTTACAATTAAAAACTCTTCAATTTAAGAGATGTAAAAGGCAATATTATTAAATTGGGATGATTTAAAAAATCAAAAGTCATGTTTTCAATTCTAGATCTTCCAATTAAAAATTCTTACATTTGGATGATTTTGAATTTATATTTTACATATCTAAAATTGAAGATATTTCAACTTAAGTGTTCAAAATGGAACTGTGTAAAAAACACATTCAAAAGTATATCATTTTCAATTCTACACATTAAAAATTGAAGAAACTTCAATTGCAAATCTTTAAAATTGAAGAGTTTTTAATTTGGATAATTTCCAATTAAGAACTCTATCTTTGATGACGTCTATTGGAAATTTGTTTTTCAATTTGGAAGATTTAGAATTTAAAACTCGACTTTTGATTTATAAAATCAACAAAATTCAAGAATTTGGAATTTCACATCTTTAAAATTTAAAAGTTTTCAATTGCAACTCTTTAAAATTGCAGAATTTCGAATTATAAATATTTAAAATTGGAGAGCTTTTAATTTTGACAATTTTCAATTTAATATGTAGCAAGTTTTAAGTTTTACAATAAACAATTCTGCGTTTTTGATGATTTACATTCGAAATTTCTTAAATTTAGAAGATTTCGAATTGAAAACTGTACTTTTGATTTCTAAATTCATCAAAATTTAAGAATATTGCCTTTAATATCTCTACAATTGAAGAGATTTCAATTGTCACTCTTTAAAATTAAAGAAGTTTGTATTGTAAATTTAAAAAATTGAAGAGTTTAATTCTGACAATTTGCAATTTAAAATGTTGCAAGCTTTAAGTTTTACATTAAAAATTCTGTAATTTTAATGCTTTACATTCGAAATTTCTTAAATTTGCAAGATTTAGAATTGAAAACTTGACTTTACATCTTCAACAACATCCAAATTTAAGAATTTATATTTAGACATCCTTAAAATTGAAGAGTTTTTAATTTGAACAATTTACAATTGAAAATTCTGTATTTCTGATGATTTGCATCAGGAAATTTCTTCAGTTTTGAAGATTTAGAATTTAAAACTTGACTTGTTATTTCTAGAATCATTCTTTAAGAGTTTTGATTTTTACATCTCTACAATTAAAGAGTTTTTAATTGTATTTCTTAAATATTTAGAACTTTGAATTATAAAATTCTGTGGTTGTGATGCTTTACTTCCGAAATTTCTTCTATTTGGATGATTTAGAATTTAAGAATTTTTTAGAATTAATTAGAATAGAATTAAAACTTGACTGTTGATTTCTAAAACTATCCAAATTTAGAAATTTTGATTTTTACATCTCTGAAATGGGGGAGTTTTCAATTGTAACTCTTTAAAATTTTAGAACTTAAATTGTAAATCTTCAAAATTCAAGAATTTGAAATTGCAAATCGTTAAAATTGAAGAATTTTCAATTGTAAATCTTCAAAATTGAAATATTCAAAAAAAATGTTGCAAATTACATACCTTTAAAATATAAGTCTCGAAAATTGAATAGTTTTTTATTCTATATTTTCAAAATTCAAGGGTTTTCAATTGTAACTCTTCAAAATTGCAGAACTATCAATTGTAAATCTTTAAAATTAAAGGGTTTTCAATTTTGGTTGAGTTGAGAAATCAACAGTCAAGTTTTAAATTCTAAGTCTTGCAAATTGAAGAAATTTCGAATAGAAATCATCAAAAATATAGAAAGCATTTTAAATGGTAAATTGTTAAAATTAAAACCTGCAACATTTTAAATATTCACAATTTAAAGCTTTGCCATTTTAAAGAGTTACAATTGAAAACCCTTCAATTGTAGAGATGTAAAAATCAAAAATTCTTACATTTGGATGGTTTTTAGAAATCAAAAGTCAAGTTTTCAATTATAAATCTTCCAAACTGTAGAAATTTCAAATGTACACCACCCTTTTAAGTGATTGCCCCGTTATTATTTAATCCTGATCATAATACTAAAAACTGCCATTTTCTTTCTAGGAACTTCAATACTCCCGCCGAGTTTGAATTTCTTCAACATCAGTACAAAGAAAGGAAAAACAGAGACAAAATCGACTAAAGCTTCCAGGCCTACTCCTTCCAGCTCGAAAGCAACGCCTTCCGATTCCTCAAAATCCAGTTTGCCTCAAAAGGCAACTAAATCCAAAAACAATGCCCCTCTTAAGAAAGAATTTCCCAAGGGAATTCAAAAGACGATTAAATTCAAGGCGAAGACCTCAACAGCTCAAGCGTTAAAGAAGAAATATCTGGAGCAGCGGCTTGCCAAGCAACGAATTAAAAACAACGTCAAGGCTGCCTACGTTATAAGAACTCGATCGTCCACAGAGCAAAATGTAGGCAAACCTCTGACTAAGCTACCTCCGAGAAATTTAGTACCAAAATCAGAATGTAAACGACGCGGTTTACGAAGCGGTGGTCTCGTCGAGAAAATTGTCGCTCCTAAAGTTGCTTCAAAAATCAAGCGATCTCCGATGAAACCCAAGAAGAGAGTTCTTGCCAAGAGCAAAAGTAACTCTTCTAATTCGGAATCTTCCGATGAAGAGGAGCTGAAATCTTCCCAAGGGAAAAAAGTAACGAAATCTCAACCCAAGAAGGTTTGCACGAGGAATAAATCGGATCTGAGAAGAGTGACGAGATCTTCCGTAGATACGAAATCCCCTCAACATCTTTCGAGAAGACCGACGAGGAAGACGAAAGAAGCCGCGGCTGTTTATATGGAAATCTTGGGTCGGAAACTAGTCAGTCCTGAGTTGGAAAACGATGAGGATAATATTTCCCTTGATAGCTTTCCAGAATTGCCAAACGCTCGCAGGTCTTTGAAGGAGGAGATCGAGATTAAGGCGAAAGTGAAACAGAATGCAAAGTTTGTTGCCAAAGAGAAGGAGAGTAAAGGAAGTCCTGTGAGTAGTAAAAAGGTTGAGAAGATCGAGAAGCTTCGGGCTGTGAAAACGGTTTTAAAGAGCAAGAGGCTTGTGAAGATTCACAAGTATTGTGAACTCGAGTCTGAAGAGGAGTCAGAGAGTTCGACCGATAGTGAGAAAAGTAGCGAAGCTAGGCCGATGACGAGGAGGAGTTTGAATAAGGTGAGTAAACCTGCAAATAGAAGTTTGAGATCTTCTTCGAGGAATATTCCAGTCAAGGTGGAAGTCCAGAGTTCAGAGGTAAAGAAGGAAGTCAGGAAAGAGAAGGAGAAGGTTTTGGTCAAGAGGAAACGAGACGTGTTTGAGAAAAAGAAAGAAGAAGGAAAGGAGGACAGTGAAAATGATGAGGAAACGAATGAGGAAAGAGTTAAGGAAGAGAGCAAAAAAGATGAAGGTGTTCAGGGAGATAGTAAAAAGGAGGATTTGAAAAGTGATAGCAAAAAGGAAGAAACTACAAAGACTGATATTAAAAAGGAAGAACCCGTAAAGGGAGAGAGTAAAAAGGATGATACTAAAAAAGATGATATTAAAAAAGATGATACTAAAAAGGAGGAAATTAAAAAGGAGGAACTTAAAAAGATTAAAAAGGAAGAAACTAAGAAAGAAGAAGTTAAAAAGATAGTTAAGAAAGAAGAATCTAGAAGTGAAAGTAAAAGTGATTCTAAGAGTGAAATTAAAAGTGAAACTAAAACTTTAAATAAGAAAGATACTAAAACCGAAACTCCTGATGTTGTGGAGAATGTAGAATCGGATGAGGAAACACTTGGTTCGCTTCTCATTAAAATGAAAAAGAAGAAAGAAGCTGTTTCTCTCAAGAAGACTGAGCAAAACAAGATTAAAGTTCTCAAAGAAGTTAAGGATCCAAAAATATCCGACGATGAAGAAGCGTTTAGAGGTTTTACGAAAAAGGCAATTTCGAGTGTTTTGGATTCGTGCCAGTCTCACGTGAATGCGAATCTCCTAGTTTCCGAAGAAGAAACAAAATCTCCAGTTGAAGCATCAGCCCCAGAACGACTGGAATTACCTCCTGAGGTTAAGGATGATAATCTAATTATAGAGCAACCTCCAATTATTCCCGTTGTCAAACCTGCTCCTGAAATTACAATCTTGACTCCGAAAGCTGGATCTTCGAAAGAGGATAAAACCTTTGTTCACAAATCTGAGACCGAGGTGAATATAATCGACATGCCATCGTCAGCGACTCTTGGAAGAAAGGAGAGAGTAAATATGTCGACTGAGCAGATAGAAAAGTGGCTGTGTGAGAGTTCACTTGCTAAAGAGGAGAGCAAAGTTGAAATGGAAAACGTTACTAATTTTCAGTACGAGACTGCTGAGAAACCGAAAGTCTCCACCCATCATTTATCCATTTCCTCGAAGATTCAACATTTAGTGAGGCCGGTGAATGTCACTCTTGCAAAATTGAATGATAAAAAGGGTAAGCTCTCGAATTTGGTAGTTTTGAGTCCACAAATTAGTGCGATTAGACATCCGAGCACTTTGCTGGTTGTGAAGAATAAACCAGTTGAAGTCGAGCCAAAACCACCAATTTTGGTAAGCAAACCTCAACCTCTGAAGGTGAGCAAGGAATCTCCGAACGCAGAAGATAGTGATGCGGTTTCCAAGTCAGACCAAAATTCTCTCGACGGTTCCCCGGATAAGAAGAACCTTGAAAAGAAAATTCTCTCCCAACCGAGGAAATTATTTTTACCCAAGGTAAAAGAGAGGAAGGTCGCAACTCCGAGTGTGAATGCTTTTTCCCCGGAGAATGAAAGTAGTGTTTATGCTTTCGAAAGTGATACGGAGGTCCCGGTAAGCACCCCTTTTAGGAGAAAAAGCAAACCAGCTTCGCCTTTGGTAAAAGGTCAAGATGAAAAAAGCAGTAAAGATGAAAAAAGCAGTAAGGATGAAAAAAGCAGTAAAGATAATCCCAATAAGGATAGCAATGATACTCAGAGTTCTGAATTATCCGGAGGTGAGAATTTTAAAGTCCCTGAAGCGAAGAAAGAGACGGAAACCCAGATGATTTCGACCAAGATGAACACGATTGATTTGAAGAGTTTTGCTAATTTGGCTAACATGCAGGTTCTTTCTCTGGACAAGCTGACGACTAATTGGAGCAATGTTAATTGCAGTGCGTCTATTGCTGTCCAGGTGAATTTAGATGAACAGAATCAAGTTCAAAATTCAGAAGTTGACGAAAATGGACAGCAGAAGGGTACTGAAATATCGACGCAAACTGAGGGATCGAATGACAATGACGACGATAATGATGGACAGCTATTTTATATTCCTTTGCAAGCGGTCACGAGGAATGGGTCGGTGCAAGGTCATCAGCTGATACAAGGAGTGGCTGTTAAATTGGGAACGGAGGGACCAACTGGACCGAATCAGAGAGTTTTGTTGAAGGCTAAACTTGTGACGAAACCACCTTTGAATGTGGCCAGGGTTCCTCCTGTGGGAACTGTTCAACCAACTGCTAGAGCTCCGCCGATTGCTTCGACTTCTAGTGCAGAACATCCAATGCCGTCTACTTCATCGGCAGTTTCTGTACCCTCGACTTCCGAAATTCGAGGTGTCGTGGTTCAGAAGGAAGAGAATTTAAATCAGGTCGGAAATATTCAAGCTAGGGAAACTGCTACGAGTTCAACTGGAGTTGAGAAGGCTGAGAAGGTTTTGAAGTCTCCGAAGGCACCCAGGGAGAGGAAGATTTCTATCGATTCCGGAAAACCTACCAAGAGGTGAGTTTGATTTTTGGAATATTAATATTTGGTTTTGTAGTCCATCCTAATTTTTTAATATTAATTAACAAATTTTTAAATATTAAATTTAAACAATTTTTGAAACAATAATTAACAATTAATCATTTTGAATTGAAAGCGTTTGATATTTAAAAAAATATTTTGAATGATTTTCGACTGATATGAAAAGGAATTGAACTTGTATAATTTATAAATACAAGCGTTTAAAATTGAAAATTTTCAAATCGGAAGCCCTCAAAATAAAAAAATGTCACATACAATTTTTAATCAAATAATTGAATTTTTAGAAGACAGTTGAATTTTCAATCCAAGAGGACGAATTTTCTGTTCAAATAGACAAATTTTCAGCAAAAAAGTTGAATTTTAGACAACAAAAAAACCGATTTTTGAACAAACTGCTTGAATTTTCAATAAAATGAATAAATTTTCAAAAAAAATAGTTGCATTTTAAACCAAATACATACTTTAATTTTCTAGATACAAAAATAAAATTTCAATCAAAAAGTCGAATTTTAAAACAAAAAAAAATTAAATTCTAACCGAAAACAGTTGAATTTACAACCAAATCGTTGAATTTTCAATAAAAAAAATTCATTTAAAAAACAGTTGCATTTACAACAAACTAGTTGTAATTTTAAGCAAAATAGATGAATTATCATCAAAATATTTGAACTTGTAATCAAATAGTTGAATTTTCAACCTATAAAGATAAATTATCAACCAAATGGTCGAATTTTTAATAATAAAAGATTAAATTCCAGCCAAAAACAGTTTGAATTTTCAGCCAAATAGTTAAAGTTTCAAGATAAAAATACGAATTTTATAGAACACCATTGAATTTTCAACCCAAAAAGTTGAATTTAAAAATAAAAAGATGAATTAAAAAAAAAAGATGAATTTTTAAACAAAGAGTTGAATTTTCAACCTACAAAAATGAATTTCAAAAAAAAATGTATTAGTTGAATTTTTGTACAAGAAGATTAGGTAATTCTTTCTGGCTGAAAACTCTACTGTTTACCTGTTTTTGATTTAAAATTAAAATCTACTTTGGCTGACAGTTGAAATACTTTGCTAAAAATTAATTTTTTTCTTTAAGATTCACCTCTTTGGTTGAAAAATTAAGTATTTTGATTGTTGAAAATTAATTTTTTTATTTGAAAATTTCAATATTTCATTTTTGGTTAAACATTTATTATTTAGAAATTGAAAATTCAACTATTTGGTTGAAAATTGATGTATTTGCTTGAAATTTGAATTATTTTGTTGAAAATTTATTTATTTGGTTAAAAAGGCATCTTCTTTTGTCGAAAATTCAACTTTTTTGTTCAACATTCATCTTTTTTGATAGAAATATTATCTTTTTTTGTAGAGAAGTAATCTTTTGTGGTAGAAAAATCAGCTTTGTTGGTTGAAAATAATCTTTTTTGTTTAAAATTTAACTTTCTTATGGCTTGAAAATTCAACTATTTAGTTAAAAATTTAACTAATTAAAAAAAAAGAATTATGTTGTTGAAAATTCAACTAGTTTGTTGAGGTCATCTTTTTTGGTCAAAAATTCAACTGTTTTGTTAAAAATTCTTCTTTCTGGATAGAAAATTCATCTTTTTTGGTTAAAAAATCATATTTCTTGGTTGAAAAAAACGGTTTTGTTTAAAATTCAACCTTCCGGTTGGAAAATTCAATTATCTTCTAAAAGATTCGTCTTTTTAGCTTGAAAATTCAATTATTTAGTTAAAAATTCAACTATTTTGTTAAAAATTTAATTATTTAATTGAAAATTCAACTATTTTGTGAAGGTCATCTTCTTTCGTCGAAAATTCAACTGTTTTGATAAAAATTCGTCTTTCTGGATAGAAAATTCATATTTTTTGGTTGAAAAATCATCTTTTTTGGTTGAAAAAATTTTTTTTGTTTAAACTTCAACTTTCCGGTTGGAAAATTCAATTTTCTTCTAAAAGATCCGTTTTTTTGGCTTGAAAATTCAACCATTTAGTTAAAAATTCATCTACTTTGTTAAAATTTAATTATTTTGTCGAAAATTCAACTATTTTGTTAAGGTCATCTTTTTTCTTCGAAAATTCAACTGTTTTGTTGATAATTCGTCTTTCTGGATAGAAAATTTATCCTTTTTGGTTAAAAATTCATCTTTCTTGGTTGAAAATGATTTTTTTTTAAATGAATATGTCTTCTAAACATTCGTCTTTTTGGTTTGCAAATGTAACTATTTGGTTGTAAATTCGATTTTTTGGGTTGAAAATTTATCTCTTTTAGTATGAAATCTTTTTGTTTACAAATGCAGTATATTTCGACTTAGAATCTTAGAAATTTAGAGCAGTTTGGTATCTACATCAATTTTATTTAAAAGAATTTTTATTAATTTTGTATTCCCCTGTTTTCGTGGAAAATCACCCTATTTTCCCTTTTTTGAGAGCATTTTGGGTTGTGAAGTCTCAAAATGTTACATGAGTTAGAATTCTGCTCTTTACATATTAGTGGTCAGGGAAAATAAAAAATTGATCAGGAAAAAATCAGGGGAAAGTCAGGGAATTTTTGAAATGAAGTTTTCTTCTACAATATTCGTCTTTTTGGCTTGAAAACTTAATTATTTAGTTAAAAATTCAACTATTTTGTTAAAAATTTAATTATTTTGTTGAAAATTCAACTATTTTGTGGAGGTCATCTTTTTTCGTCGGAAATTCAACTGTTTTGTTAAAAATTCGTCTTTCTGAATAGAAAATTCATATTTTTTGGTTGAAAAATCATCTTTCTTGGTTTAAAATGAACTTTTTCGTTGAAAATTCATCAGTCTTCGAAACATTTATCTTTTTGGTTTGCAAATATATCTATTTTGTTGAAAATGTAATACTATTTCGAGTTTAAATCTTAGGAATTTAAAACGGTTTCGTATCTACATCAGTTTTATTTAAAAGAATTGATTAATTTATGTCTCAAAATGTTACAATATTAGAATTCTGGTCTTTAAATATTAATGGTCAGGAAAAATAAAAAATTGTTTATGAAAAACTCAGGAGAAAGTCAGGGAATTTTGAAAATGAAGTATTTTGGCCAGCCTGAGAGTTTTCAATTACAAATCTTCAAAATTGAACTATTCAAAATAAAAGTTACAGATTAATGAAAGCCGATTAGAACATAAATTAAAATTAAATTAAAATGGTATAAAAGCTGATGTAACTATTTAAATATTTATTTTAATTTATGATTATTAATTATCATTTAGAGTACTTTAAATTGAAGCATATAGGCTATTAATGCTAGTTCAGAATAAATAAAATTTCAAGTATCCAATTATTTAAAAAAATTTAATTAAGGATTGAATTCATGTAATATTAGAAAAACTAAAATAATTTCTCAAAAATAGAATAATCCTCATTTATCTTTCTGACTAGATCTCAAGGAAAGTCGAAGCAGAAAATTCTGGAAATCTGTTCACCAACAAACTCAACGACCTTCCCAGGGACAAAGGATCCAAACGAAGAGGCTCGTCTCGTAGAAGCTCCGACCTTCCACCCTACCGAGAAAGATTTCCAAGATCCTCTCGAGTACATCGACAAAATTCGACCCATCGCCGAAAAATTCGGTATTTGTCGTGTCGTTCCTCCTGGAAACTTCAAGCCAGAATGCAAAGTCTCCGACGATATGCGATTCACAGCTTACAACCAATACGTCCATCGAATGCTCCACAGATGGGGACCCAACGTTAAAGAAATGATGGCTATCAGAAAATACCTAGCCACCCAGAGTATAACTTTGAATCATCCACCCTGGATCGGAGGAATGGAAATCGACCTTCCCCATTTGTACCAAACAGTCCAAAGCCTGGGTGGCTTGAAAGAAGTGATCGAGAAGAAAAAGTGGCAGAAAGTATCAGATGGTATGAAAATCCCCAGGTCTGCTCAGGATCGAGTCACCAAGTTGGACGACATCTACTGCAAGTATTTATTGCCATATGATACACTTTCCCAGGCGGAGAGGGACAAACTCTTCGAGGAAGTGGAGACGGAATGGAAGAATCGGGAAGCCAAAGCATTGCAGAGATTGGAAACTCAGTCGAATGATAACGATGAGGAAGAGGATGAGGACAGTTCTGATGAAATTGAAGAGTGTATTGTCAAGGGAAGAAATATGCCTCTGAATGCTTTCTATCGAATCGCCAGAAACACCCAGAGAATGTGGTTTTCGGAGAATCAAAGATCAGGAAATGAAGCTGAAGGAGCGTCAGCTTCGGAAGTTGAGGCTGCTTTTTGGAAGCATGTTGCTGAGAAGAAACGCCACGTTTGTGTTCACGCTGCTAGTATTGACTCCAGTGGGAGGGGTTTTGGATTCTCGGTTGCTAAGAATAGTCCTTGTGCGAGACATCCTTGGAATTTAAAGGTCCTGACTAATAATGCTGGGTCTGTGCTGAGAGCTATGGGTCCCTTGATGGGTAAGTTAACCGGGGATAACCGGGAATTTGATTCAGTGACAGGGATTATTCAATCGATTGTTGAAATATCTACTATTATATTATTTGTTGAAAATTCGTCGTTTTTGGTTGTAAATATTGAACAGCTTGGTTGAAGCTTGAACCAAAATCATTTTCTAATTGAATATTCATCATTTTAGTTGAAAATTCATCCTTTTGGTTGAAAATTTGTTTTTTTTTTGGTTGAAAATTAATTTTTTCAACTAAAAATTCAACTATTGATGTTGAAAGTTCATCATTTTAGTTGCAAATTCATCTATTTGTTTGAAAGTTGAACTATTTTGTTGAAAATTAATTTTGTTAACTAAAAATTCAACTATTCCATTTGAAAATTCATCTCTTTGGTTGAAAGTTGTACTATTTTGTTGAAAATTAATTTTGTTAACTAAAAATTCCACTGTTCCAGTTGAAATTTCATTTTGTTAACTAACAATTCAACTATTCCAGTTGAAAATTCATTATTTTAGTTAAATATTGATCTCTTTGGCTGAAAGTTGAACTATTTGGTTGAAAATTAATTTTGTTAACTAAAAATTCCACTATTCCAGTTGAAAATTGATCTCTTTGGTTGACAGTTGAACTATTTTGTTGAAAATTAATTTTGTTAACTAAAAATTCCAATATTCCAGTTGAAAATGCATCTCTTTTCTTGAATGTTTAATTATTTGGTTGAAAATTGATTTCGTTAACTACAAATTCAACTATTCCAGTTGAGAATTTATTTGTTAACTAAAAATTCCACTATTTCAGTTGAAAATTCATTTTATTAACTAACAAATCAACTATTCCAGTTGAAAATTCATCATTTTAGTTGAATATTTATCTCTTTGGTTGAAAGTTGAACTATTTGATTGAAAATTAATTTTGTTAACTAAAAATTCCACTATTCCAGTTGAAAATTCATTTTGTTAACTAACAATTCAACTATTCCAGTTGAAAATTCATCATATTAGTTGAATATTTATCTATTTGGTTGAAAATTTAACTATTTGGTTGAAAATTAAGTTTATTAACTAACAATTCAACTGTTACAGTTGAAAATACATAATTTTAATTAAAAATTCATATCTTTGGTTGAAAGTTGAACTATTTTGTTTCAACTTAATTTTGTTAACTAAAAATTCAACTATTCCAGTTGAAAATTCATCATTTTAGTTGAATATTTATCTCTTTGGCTGAAAGTTGAATTATTTGGTTGAAAATTAATTTTGTTAACTACAAATTCAACTATTCCAGTTGAAAATTCATTTTGTTAACTAAGAATTCAACTATTCCAATTGAAAATTCATCATTTTAGTTCAATATTGATCTCTTTGGTTGAAAGTTCAACTATTTGGTTGAAAATTAATTTTGTTAACTGAAAATTCAACTATTCCAGTTGAAAATTCATCTCTTTGGTTGAAAGTTTAACTATTTGGTTGAAAATTAATTTGGTTAACTAAAAATTCAACTATTCCAGTTGAAAATTCATCATTTTAGTTGAATATTTATCTCTTTGGCTGAAAGTTGAACTATTTTGTTGAAAATTAATTTTGTTAACTACAAATTCAATTATTCCAGTTGAAAATTCATTTTATTAACTAAGAATTCAACTATTCCAATTGAAAATTCATCATTTTAGTTGAATATTGATCTCTTTGGTTGAAAGTTCAACTATTTGGTTGAAAATTAATTTTGTTAACTGAAAATTCAACTATTCTAGTTGAAAATTCATCTCTTTGGTTGAAAGTTTAACTATTTGGTTGAAAATTAATTTTGTTAACTAAAAATTCAACTATTATAGTTGGAAATTGATCTCTGTGGTTGATAGTTGAACTATTTTGTTGAAAAATAATTTTTGTAACTAAAAATACAACTATTTCAGTTGAAAATTCATCTCTGGTTGAAAGTTGAACTATTTTGTTGAGAATTGATCTTTTTTAATAGAAAATTCAACTACTTGAGTAAAAATTGATCTACTTTGTGAAAAATTTATTTTTTGGTTGAAAATTCATATCTTTGGTTGAAAGTTGAAATATTTGGTTGAAAATTAATTTTGTTAACTAAAAATTCAACTATTCCAGTTGAAAATTCATCTCTGTGGTTGACAGTTGAACTATTTTTTTGAAAATTAATTTTTTAAACTAAAAATTCAACTATTCCAGTTGAAAATTCATCATTTTGGTTGAAAATTCATCCCTGGTTGAAAGTTGAACTATTTTGTTGAGAATTGATCTTTTTAAATTGAAAATTCAAGTACTTGAGTAAAAATTGATCTACTTTGTGAAAAATATATTTTTTGGTTTGAAGATTCATCTCTTTGGTTGTAAATTTAACTATTTGGTTGAAAATCAATTTTTTTTATTTAATATTACTTTTTTTAACTTAAATGAAACTTGTGATTTTTTGGGAAATGCGTCTTTCTGGTAGAAAACTAATTCTCTTGGGTTTAAATTTCCTTTTTTTTTTTGTTAAAAATTAACTTTTTTGTTGAAAATTCATATTTTTGGGTTGAAAATTTAACTGTTTTGTGGAAAATTCGTCTTTTTAGTTTGAAAATTCAACAATTTAGTTGACATTTTTCATCTCACTTGTATGGAAAATCTTTCTTTGTAGAAAATTAAACTTTTTTGGTAGAAATTGAATCTTTTTTGGTTAAAAATGCAACTGTTTGACAAGTTAACTATTTTGATGGAAATTAATTTTTTGGTTGGATAATAATTTTTTTTAAATAAAAATTTAATTATTCTATTTTTGGTTTTGAATTGATCTATTTAGTTGAAAATTGAAGTGTTTGATTGGAAATTTATGTATTTAGTTGAAATTCACCCTTTTTGATAGAAATTTTATCTTCTTGGTTGAAAATTCTTTTTTTTTTTGCTTAAAAATTCAACAGTTTGGTTGACATTTTTTCTCTCTCGACGAAAAATTAAAATCTTTTTTAGTTCAAGTGTCAACTTACATTTTTTGTTGAAAATTCTTTTTTTTTATGCAAATTTAACTACTTAGTTGAAAGTTAGACACTTTTGTTAAAAATTAATTTTTTTAGGTTGAGAATTCATAATTTTAATTGGAAAGTCATCTCTTTGGTTGAAAATTGAACTTTTTTGTTGAAAATTCGTTGTTTTTTTGTTGTTCAAAATTATTGTTTTTACTGAAAATGTAACTTTTCCATGTTTGGTTGAAAATTTATCTTTTTTAGTTGAAAATTTGTTCTTTTTTGGCAGAAAACTAATCTTTTTGATTTGAAATTCACTCTTTTTTGTTCAAAATGCAACTGTTTTGTTAAAAATAAATTTTTTTGTTGAAAATTTTTTTTAACTGAATATTTAACTATTCCTGTTGAATATGCCATCATTTTTGTTGAAAATTCATCTCTTTGGTTGGACTTTAACTTTTCAAACTGAGAACTTAACTATTCAATTTTCGGTTGAAAATTTATGTTTTTAAGTTGCAAATTCAACTATTTGGTTGAAAATTTATCTCTTTGGTTTAAAATTCAACTATTCCGATTAAATATTCATAATTTTAATTGAAAATTGATCATTTCGGTTAAAAATTTAATTATTTTGTTGAAAATTCTTTTTTTTTGGTCTAGAATTAATTTTTTTAACTAAAAACTTAACTATTTCATTTTTTGTTCAAAAATGATCTCCTTTAGGTCAAAATTCAACTTTTTGCTTGGAAATTCATGTATTTTGTTGAAAAATCGTCCTTTTTGTATAAAATTCATCGTTTTTGTTCAAAGTTCAACTATTTGGACAAAAATTCATCTACTTGGTTGGAAATGCAATATTTTTATTTAGAAGGTTCGGAATTTGAAGCTTTTCAAATTTAATTTAATATAGTACCCACATTAATTTTACTTAAATATGCCCTGAATTATTGTTCAAATTCATTGACTTCAAGGACAAATGCAGGAAATGATTAATTATTTTTTTAGTGTTATTTATTTTGAACCTTTCTAAATTAAACATATTAGTTATTTTTTCAAATGAAAAAACAGGTATTTTATTTTACATATTAATAGTACTATTTTTATGCATTAAGATATTTACAAAGACTGAAAAAAATATTATAATAATCTCGCAAAAAATTATATACATTCTGCGAGTCTGTTGTTTTAAAAAATGCGAAATATTTCAATGGCTCCGTACTATGAAAAATTATACCTGAAAAAATCTTGAAATACCTGGAAGAAACCTGGAATTGTCAGGGAATTGTTTTCTTACCAGACCGGGAGAATAAAAAATCGCCCGGCAGAAAACCGGAAATTTAAAATGAGCTATCTGGCGGAAATCTGATATATTTTTCTTTAATTTGTAGAAAATTCATTTTCAATTAATTTAATTTTTATTTGCAGGTGTGACCGTACCGACTCTACACGTTGGAATGCTTTTTAGTGCTTGCTGCTGGTATCGAGATCCGCATGGGCTTCCCTGGATCGAATATTTGCACACTGGAGCGAAAAAAATTTGGTATGGGATTCCTGATGAGCATAGCAACAATTTCAGAAATGCTCTCTCGAAAATGGTGCCACGCTATTGCAAAAATAAAAAAATTTGGCTGCCTTCTGATACCGCCATGGTGCCTCCGGAAATGCTCGTGAAAAACGGGGTTCCCTTGTGTCAAACGGTCCAGGAACCTGGACAATTTATCGTCGTTTTTCCTAAAGCTTTCACTTCGAGTATTTGTACTGGTTATGTCGTTTCGGAAAGCGTCTATTTTGCACAGTCCTCTTGGCTCGAAACTGCTGAACAAGTTTTTAAGGTCCGTTCATTTCCTTAAAAAAAATATATATATTTCTCAAATTTATCTCCTATAGATTTCGGTTCATTTTGATTTAATCCTTTTTTTTGTATTTCAGGATATACATGACAGCTGCGAACCATCAATATTTTCTTTCGAAAGATTGCTCTTCAGCCTTATCAATGACACAAGATCTCACGTCGAAATTCTGAAACAGGTGAATACTTTATTTATTTATTTATTTATTTATTCAGGGTGGCAGTTTTATTCGAGAGAAAAAATTTCCGGTCATTTCCGGGCTGACAGAAATTGTTCATTTGTAGTAATTAAAGCTAAACTGAAAATTAAAGCATTTAAAGTTTAACTCTTTTAAATTTTAAACTTTTACTATTGAAGCTTAACAATTTTTTTCATTGAAACACTCAATAATTTATACGTTAACAGTTTTAGATTAAATGCAGGCCTCACAGACCGGTCCCTATATCCCCTATTGTACCCTATATTCAGTTAAGGTCCCTAAAGTACCCTATTTTCAAGATTTGGTTACTATGGTACCCTATTTGCAACCCATAATGAATCTTTAAAAATATATATAATAATATCAAAGCAGCCAAGAGTCAAGCATTTAAAAAAATAGCTAATATCAGGGAATTTCTGTAAGAAATAACTGTAAAAAATAATCAGGGCTGCCACACACAGTCACTATTAGTCACTTTTTTTCTCAAATCACTTTTTAGTCTCTTTTAAAATGAAAAGATGACATTAGACACTTTTCTTTCAATAAATTAACTTATGGGTTAATCACTATACAATTCAGGTCTATACCTATTTCTGAATTGTATTGAATTCTTTTGAAATATTTCAGGGTATTTTTAAAGATTCCGATAAATTTTTAATAGATTTCAATAATTTGAAGGGAATTTAAAGATTTTAGTGTATTTTTGAAATTTTGAAGGCATTTTCAAGAGCTTTTAATTTGAAATAATTTAGGAAATTTTTTATTAATTTCATTAGTTTAAAGGGATTTCAAAGCGTTTGAAATATTTTAGGATAAAGAGTTTTCTAGAATTTCAGAAGATATCGAACGATTTTACAGGACTTATAACGTTTTAAGATATTTTAAAAGATTTCACGTTATTTTATTAGATTTCCGAGGATTTCAATGATTTTAGAGGATTTTATAATATTTTAGTGTATTTTAAAGAATTTATTCACGAGAAGTGAGGTATTTCGTAGTGGTTTAAAGATTTGGAATTCGCCCTGAATTCTTATTAATTTATCCTTAATTCTTTTAAATTTTCTTGAATTTTATTAATTCTCTTGAATTCTTCTAAATTTACTCAATTCTACTTAATTCAATGGATTTGTTTGAATTTTTAAAAGTTTGTATTGAATCGATCCTAACGATCAATTAATAAAATGATCAAAGGATTTGAAATATTTGAATAGTATATTATGTATACATTTTCAAGGTCTTTAAAAAATTTAAAAAGATTTTAAAGGATTTTCAATATTTTATGTCATTTTAAAAGATTACAAATAATTTTTTAATGGATTTCAATAATTTAATGCAAATTGATCTACTTTGTGATAAATTTATTTTTTGGTTGAAAATTCATATCTTTGGTTGAAAGTTGAACTGTTTGGTTGAAACTTAATTTTGTTAATTAAAAATTCAACTATTCCAGTTGAAAATTCATCTCTGTGGTTGAAAATTTAACTGTTTTATAGAAAACTCGTCTTTTTAGTTTGAAAATTCGACAATTCAGTTGACATTTTTTATCTTACTTGTATGAAAAATCTTTCTTTGTAGAAAATTAAACTTTTTTGGTAGAAATTTCATCTTTTTTGGTAAAAAATGGAACTGTTTGAAAATTTAACTATTCTATTTTTGGTTTGAAATTGATCTATTTAGTTGAAAATTGAAGTGTTTGATTAAAAATTTATGTATTTAGTTGAAAATTCACCCTTTTTGGTAGAAATTTTATCTTCTTGGTTGAAAATTAATTTTTGTTTGCTTAAAAATTCAACAGTTTGGTTAACATTTTTTCTCTCTCTTGACGAAAAATCAAAATCTTTTTTGTTTCAAGTGTCAACTATTACATTTTTTGTTGAGAATTCTTTTTTTTATGCAAATTTAACTACTTGGTTGAAAGTTAGACACTTTTGTTAAAAATTAATTTTTTTAGGTTTTAATTGGAAAGTCATCTCTTTGGTTGAAAATTTAACTATTTTGTTGAAAATTCGTTGTTTTTTTTTTGGTTCAAAATTATTTTTTTTACTAAAAATGTAACTTTTCCATGTTTGGTTGAAAATTGATCTTTTTTAGTTGAAAATTCGTTCTTTTTTGGCAGAAAACTAATCTTTTTGATTTGAAATTTACTCTTTTTTGTTCAAAATGTAACTGTTTTGTTAAAAATCAACTTTTTGTTTGAATTTTTAAAAGTTTGTATTGAATCGATCCTGAGGATCAATTAATAAAATGATCAAAGGATTTGAAATATTTTAATAGTATATTATGTATGCATTTTCAAGATCTTTAAAAAATTTTTAAAGATTTTAAAGGATTTTCAATATTTTAGGTCATTTTAAAAGATTACAAATAATTTTTTAATGGATTTCAGTAATTTAATGCATTTCAAAGGATTGGAAATATTTGACGGTATTGTAAAAAATTCCCAGGCATTTTCAAGAGCTTTAAAAAGTTTCAAGGGGTTTTAAAAGATATCAAAGGATTTGAAATGTTTTTGGAAATTTTAAAAGATTTCCAGAACTTTTTAAAATTTATTTCAATAGTTTGAAGGGATTTCAAAGAATTTGAAATATTTTATGTGTTTTAAAAGATTCCAAGGCATTTTGAAGAGATTTAAACAATTTGAAGGTATTTCCGAGGGTTTTAATAATTTTAAGGGATTACAAAAAATTTGCATGCAGTTTTAAAGAATTTCGGAAAATATGGAAGGATTTTACAGGACCTGTAAGGTTATATGATATTTTAAAATATTCCAAAGGATTTTATAAGATTTCCGAGGATTTCAATGGTTTCATGAGGTTTTAAGAGCTCTCAAGATATTTTAATAAATTTTCCAGGATTTCTGGAAATATCAAATTTCATAGAAATTCACGGGATTTTATGATATTTCAATGAATTTCAAAGAATTTATTCACACGATGTGAGGGATTTCGTAGGGTTACAAAGATTTCTAGAGATCTTCAAATATGTTTTGCAATTCATTTGGAATTCGAACTGAATTCTTATTAATTTATACTGATTTTTCAGAAATCCTTTTGAATTCTTGTAAATTCACACAATTTTACTCGATTCAGTAAAATTTTCAAAAGTTTTTGTTTTATTCATCTAGAAGTTTTTAAAATTCACCTTAAATTCTTAGGCACTTCATCAAATTCTTTTAAATTCTGTTTAATTTTTCTAAACTCATTTCAAACTTATTCAATTCAATGATTTTTTTCATATTTTTGAATTGTTTTTAATTCACTTGATTGTTTTTTAAATTAAGCTTGATTTTTTTATGAATTTCGTCGAGCTCTTCTTATTTCCCATAAATTTCTCTAAATGTTATTGTAATCCATGGAATTTTTTCAATTTTTCAATTTGTTCCCAATTCATGTGACTTTAACTTGAATTATTTTGTAGTCATCAGTCACTTATTTGGTTAGAAATTAGTAGGGTTTCAAAGATTTGAATTTTTTTCAATTCACCTTCAATTCGTTTAAATTATTTGCAATTCTCTTGAATTTTTTAATTTACTTGAATTCTTCTTAATTCCTCAATTCTATTTAATTCAATTGATTTTTTTCGAATTTTCAACAGTTTTTATTTAAGTGGTCCTAAATTCGTTTAACCTCACCGTGAATTTTTATGAATTTCATCGAATTCTTCTCTTTTACCTTAAATTCTTCTAAATTCATTCCAATTTTACGGAAATCAATGGAATTTTTGTTATTAGTAGAATTTTTCCGATTCATTTGAATTCTTTGGAATTTAACTTGAATTTTTTTGAAGTATTACGAATTTATCCTGAATTTGTTACCCGTTGAGCACGAAAAAAGTACCCTATGAGCGTGACAAAAAGTACCCTTTGGTCCCTATATTTTATCCTATAGGGACTGTGAGGCCTGTAAATGCCATCTTCCTATTCAGTGCAAAATTGAACATAAAAAGTTACATCTTTTTATTTGAATGTTAAAAATACCAAATTTTTACCTCGTCAACTCAATAAAAATGTTTATAAGAAAAAATTGGCCTCTTCCAATTGAGAAAAACGATTAATAACCAAAATTTACTCCCCTCCAACTCAATAATAATCTTAAAAAGAAAAAATTGACATCTTGCAATTCAGAAAAGCAATTAATAATCCAAATTTCCTTCCTTCCAAATCAATAAAAATGTTCAAAACAAAAGAAGTGTCTCTACCAGTTCATGAAATATTAAAAATCAAAATTTCCTCCCTTCCAACTCGATTCAAATCAGAAAAACAAAAAAGTCCCTCTTCCAATTCAGAAAAAAATAAAAATCGAAATTTCCTCGCTTCCAAGTCAATAAAAATGTTAAAAATAAAAAATTACTCTCCCAGTTTAGAAAAAAAATCCTTGAAAATCTGGAAAAGTCCTTGAATTTTTTTTACCTGGGAAAGTCCTGGAATTTTTATTCCCTTAAAGAAAAAATAGGTTTTAAAACTTTTTCTCTCCTGAACGAAAAAAGACTGCAGAACCGTTTTTTGGTAGTTTTTATTTGATTTCTAATTTTTTGTTTTCTTAGAAATTAGAAAAAAACACACCTTTCTAACATCTTGTTCTTTTTATCGCTGTGAAAATCGCGAAGCTACAATCGAAAATATTTAAAAGTTTCTTATTTATTCCCGATTTTTTTTCAACTTTAACAATAATTTCGTTAACATTTTATTAATCTAATAATTTTTTCTGTCATATATTGAAACTAAGTTCAGGAAAATCAGGGAAAAGTCAGGGAATTTTATTGTTCGGAGAAAGTCAGGGATTTTGAAAAAAAATCTTGCAAAAGTCAGGGAATTTCTATAAGGGGCTCTTTAAATAACTGTCAAGGATAATAAATTAAAAGTTTTTCAATTTCAGTTTGAAATTGTCTGGGAAAATAAAAAATTGGTCAGAGTAAAATTAGAGAATTTTGAAAATGATGTTTGGAGCTACTCTGATATAATATTATTGTTAGTAATTTATTTGCCTTGTATTTTCATTACTTTTTTTCAGTTGCTTCCTCCTGACAATTATACTTTTAGTTAAGAATTTTATTATATGGTTGCAAATTCAACAATTTTTATTAAAAAGTCATCCTTTTTGTTTGAAATATCTACTATTATATTATTCGTTGAGAATTCATCTTTTTTGGTAGAAAATTCAATTACATATTTGGGTAAAAGTTTTTTTGGTTGAAAATTAATTTTTTTAATTGAAAATGTAACTACTTTGTTGAAATCTAATTTTCTTTTGTTGAAAAATCAATTTTTCAAACTAAAAATGTAACTATTTCATTTTTGGCTCAAAATGTTTTTTTTTTTAAATTGAAACTTCAACTACTTGGGTAAAAGTTGAACCACTTAGTAAAAAAACGTATTTTTCTTATGTTTGAGGGTTCATTTCTTTGCCTAAAATTTTAACTATTTTGTTGAAAATTCGTTTTTTTATTCGAAACTAATTTTTTACCTGAAAATGTAACTTTTCCATTTTTTTTTTTTTTTTTTTAAATTGATCTGTTTTAGTTAAAAATTGTCTTTATTGGTAGAAAACTAATCTTTTTGGTAGAAATTTCGTATTTTTTTAAATTAAAACTGCAACTGTTTGGCTGAAAATTAACTTTTTTGGTGAAAATTCATACTTTAGGGTTGAAAATGCAACTATTTTACAAAAAATTCGTCTTTTGGCTTAAAAGTTCAACATCATCAATTCGGCTGACATTTTTTTCTGTCTTGTCTGAAAAATATTTATTTGTTTGAAAATTCGTCTTTTTGATTAGAAAATTTGAATTCCGGGTTGAATGTTGAACTACTTTATTAAAAATCCTTTTCTTTTTTTGTTGAAGATTCATAATTTTAATTGAAAATTCATCTCTTTGGTTGAAAATTAAATTATTTCGTTGAAAATTCGTGTTTTTGTTAGAAAAGTAATATTGGCGGTTTGAAAATTCAACTGTTTTTTAGAAAATTAGTCCTTTTTGGTTAAAAGTTGACCTACCTTATTAAAAATTCATTTTCTTGGTTGCAGAATTGCAGATTCATCATTTTAATTGAAAAATCATCTCAGTTTCAAAATTCAACTACTTGGTTGACATTTTTTTTTTACTAAAAATGTATCTTTTTTAGTTGAAAATTCAACTATTTATTTGAAAATTTACGTATTTTGTTGAAAATTTGTCTTTTTTGGTAGAAAATTAATTTTTTTGATTGATAATTCGTCGTTTTGGGTAAGAATTCTTCTTCTTAAGTTGAAAGTTAAACTATTTGGTCAAAAATTCAACTCTATGGTTGAAAATTCATCTATTTTATTGAACATTGTTTTTTTTTTTTTGAAATATAAATATTATTGAATTTTTCGTTGGAAATTCATCTTTTTGTTGAATATTCAACTGTTTTTGGTTGAAGTTGAATAATTTGTGGTCCAAAGTACGACTATTTTGGTTGACAATTGATTTTTGTAATTAGAAAATTCAAGTCTATTTGAAAAAAAAATTCATCCTTTTGCATTTACAATTCATATTTTTTGTTAAGAATTAAACTGTCTTCTAAAAAATACAAGTTGAATTCGGTAGATTAATCAAATTTCAAACAATTCCAATCAAAAATTTTACCCAAATTTAGTTCAAAATTGAACTCACCTTAATTATGTCAACAGCAAAAAATTATTGGATTAAAAAAAATGTAATTAAATTGTTTTTAAAGTTGTAAAAATAAGAAGCTTTGAATAAAAGTATTATTAATAAAAAATTGCTCTTCCAGTTCAGAAAAAATGAGCAAAATTTCATCCCTGATGACTAAATAAAATTAATAAAAATAAAAATAGGACCTATTCCAATTCAGAAAATTTGTAAAACCATAATTTCTTCCCTTCCAACTTAATAAAAATTTTTAAAATAAAAAAGTATCCTTCTCATCATAAAAAATTGAGAAAAAAAATGTCATCCATTCCATCTCAATAAAAATGATACAAATAAATAAGGGCCTCTTCCAATTCAGAAAAAATTGAAAACCAAAATTTCATCC
>CAKNYM010050581.1:2816-25044 GCA_932195095.1 Andricus curvator | reverse complement strand
GTTTTTGACTTGAAAATTTAACATTTTGGATGAAATTTTTTTTTCTTTATTGGTTGAAAAATCTTTCTTGATTGAAAATTCGTTTTTTAATATCTTTTTTAGTAGAAAATTCCAATAATTGATCCACAATTCATCTTATTGGTATAAATGTAGTCTTCCCGGTTAAAGTTCATGTGTTTAGTTGAAAATTTAGGTATTTTGTTGAAAATTCATTTTATTTGGTTAAAAACTAATTTTTTGACTGAAAATTTAACTATTCTGTTTTAAGTTGAAAATGTATCTTTTTGAGTTGAAAATTCATGTATTTTATTGAAAATTGTTCTTTTTTGGTTGAAAATTCATCTACTTTTGTTGAAAATTTAACTATTTTGTTGAACATTGAACTGTTTTGTTGAAAGCTCATGTTTTTGACTTGAAAATTCAACATTTTGGATAAAAATTTTTCTCTTTATTGACTGAAAAATCTTTCTTGATTGAAAATTTGTCTTTTTAATTTTGCAAATAGTCTAGTGTTTCTTTTTTTTTTTGTAATATTAGTAAAATAGTGTCATCGCTTTAAAAAGGTGTCAAATAGTGTCAACAGTGTGTTGAGTCCGAGGCATGCGATCAAAAATAAAAATACTTACGTATGTTTTGAAAAGCCATTTCTGGTAGAAGGTAAGCCCCACTGATAGGACAAAATAAGGGAATATTATCGAAACTAGTAAAAAAAAACGTTGCCAAATGAACAGCTGTGTTTTCGACGAAGTCTGATAATCTTCAGAATTCTCTGCATCCTCCCTTGCAATTTCATATTTAACCTTTGATCTTGGCATATTTTATTTTTTTGAACGTTGTTCTGAAAAAGGTTAAAAAATAAATAATAATTATATACAATAAAAAAGAATTTGTCAAGTTTGATCGCAAATGATAAGATGCAAAACTGTGATAAAGAAGTGGAAAAATCGAAGCATATGTTCCAACTAAATTAAGTTTCAACTAACTAAATACGTATCCTATCAACGTGTTTATTTCTAAAAATAGAATATCATGTGATAAAAAAGCTTATCTTGAGAATATATATAAATAAAAAGCAAATTAAACTCACTTTTATGAATTGTTTTTATCTTTTGCGATGATACATAAAAGGTTTTATACGAATTTTTCTAAATTAAAGAGATGAAAGCACCTACCGATTAAAATTTTCTGATTCATCAGGAATCGTTGAAAAATTTTCAAATTATAAATACAACAGGTACGAAAACTTTTGCATTCTATGAAAACGAAAGATTAGGCAAATATATAAATTCTAAACGTGCCACCTGTTTGACTGAGTGAGTGTCATCGTGTCTGTTTGTGCCTTGACTCGTCAGGAGTCTTGACTGGTCAAATATTTACGTAAAAATCTGAAAGATTAATTAAAAAGATTCTTTTACATTTCAAATTTTAGATAAATATTAACAGTATTGATTACAAGCTAAAATTGTAACTACATAAGGAGGAAAACTCAAAAGAACTACACGTAAACATAACCTCAAAAAGATGCAAACGTCTTTACATTATTACATTTCAGGACCTTATTGCGAATGCAAGGCGTGTATTTACTTACGTGAACCGGCGATCCTGCATCAAGCTGGCAAAAATCTACCACGCATGATAATTATGTTTTACGATTATCAACACAATGCGGAAAAATTATGTCCACGATTCCACGACCACAACGCGCAGTGTTGTGCCGTGGGAAAAATTATAAGGTAACCAAAATTAGGGCTCCGAAAATTTCGAAATTTGCAGCCGAAAAACTTCATTTTCAAAATTCCCTGATTCATTTTTCATTTTCCATGATATATTCAATAATCAGCGTTTAAATCTTTTATAAACGCAATTAAACAATTTCAAATTAAAATTTAAAAATTGCAAATTTTTAAATTTATTTCAACAGATTTCATTCAAAAAAGAGGTTTTTCCTACCAAAAATGATGAATTTTTGATTCAAAAGGACAAATTTTCAATGAAACAGTTGATTTTTCGACCAAAAAAGATGACTTTTTAACAAAATAGTTACATTTTTAACAAAATAGTTAGATATTGATTTTTCAACAAACAAATTATTATAAATAAAGATTAAACTTCAATAAAAAAAAAAACAAATAAAGATATTGAACTTAAACAAAAAAAAAAACAATTGAATTTTCGACCAAAAAAGATGACTTTTTAACAAAGTAGTTGAATATTTAAAAAAATGTCAACAAAATAGTTGAATTTTTAACAAAAAATATAATAGTTAATTGATATTTCAACAAAAACAAAACGAATTTCAACAAAACAGATAAATTTTCAACCAGAGTTGAATTTTCATGAAATTATTTAAGTTTTTAACAAAATAGTTTAATTTTCAACCTGCAAAAATGAATTCTCAATAAAAAATGTAACACTTGATATTTCACCAAAAAGACGAATTTTCAACCAAAAAAATCTAATTTTCAACAAAATAGTGACATTTTCAACAATATAATTATAAATTTTCAACCAAACGGCCGAATTAAAAAAAAAATTAAACTTTGACCAAAGAAGAGAAATTTTAAAACCAAAAAGACGAATTTTCAACCAAAAAAATTAAATTTTCAACAAAATAGTGGAATTTTCAATATAATTACAAATTTTCAACCAAAAAGATGAATTCTCAACAAAAAATGTAATAGTTAAATGATATTTCAACAAAAAGACGAATTTTCAACAAAAAAAAAATTAAATTTTCAACTAAAGAGTTGAATTTTCATCAATTTATTAAAATTTTTAACGAAATAGTGTAATTTTCAACCTGCACAAACGAAATCTGAATAAAAAATGTAATACTTGATATTTCACCAAAGAAGATAAATTTTAAAACCAAAAAGACGAATTGTCAACCAAAAAAATTAAATTTTCAACAAAATAGTGGAATTTTCAACAATATAATTATAAATTTTCAACCAAACGGCCGAATTTTCAAACAAAAAATAATTAAACTTAAACAGTTGCATTTTCAACCAAATAGTTAAATTTTTAACAAAATAGTTTAATTTTCAACCAAATATTTGTTTTTCAAAAAGACGAATTTTAACAAAATAGTTACATTTTCAACCAGAGATGAATTTACAACTATAAGAATGAATCTTCAAATGACAAAATGAACTTTTAATAAAGTCGTCAAATTTTCAACCCAAAAAGATAAATTCTCAACAAAAAATGTAATAGTTAAATGATATTTTAACAAACAAAAAAACGAATTTCAACAAAACATTTAAATTTTCAACTAAAGAGTTGAATTATCATTAAATTATTGAAATTTTTAACAAAATAGTGTAATTTTCAAACTGCAAAAACGAATTCTGAATAAAAAATGTAATACTTGATATTTCACCAAAGAAGATAAATTTTAGAATAAGAAAGACGAATTTTCAACCAAAAAAAAATTAAATTTTCAACAAAAGAGTTGAATTTTCAAAAAAATAGTGAACTTTTCAACAGTATAATTATAAATTTTCAACCAAACGGCCGAATTTTCAAACAAAAAATAATTAAACTTAACCAGTTACATTTTCAACCAAATAGTTAAATTTTTAACAAAATAGTTTAATTTTCAACCAAATATTTGTTTTTCAAAAAGACAATTTTAACAAAATAGTTACATTTTCAAGCAGAGATGTATTTAGAACTATAAGGACGAATCTTCAAATAAAAAAATGAACTTTTAATTAAGTCCTGGAATTTTCAACCCAAAAAGATGAATTCTCTACAAAAAATGTAATAGTTAAATGATATTTCAACAACAAAAAAAGAATTTCAACAAAACATTTAAATTTTCAACAAAATAGTTGAATTTTCATCAAATTATTTTAAAAAATTAACAAAATAGTGTAATTTTCAACATGCAAAAACGAATTTTGAATAAAAAATGTAATACTTGATATTTCACCAAAGAAGACAAATTTTAAAATAAAAAAGACGAATCTTCAACCAAAAAAATTAAATTTTCAACAAAATAGTGGAATTTTCAAAAAAATAGTTAAATTTTGAACAATATAATTATAAATTTTCAGCCAAACGGCTGAATTTTCAAACAAAAAATAATTAAACTTAAACAGTTCCATTTTCAACCAAATAGTTAAAATTTTAACAAAATAGTTTGATTTTCAACCAAATATTTGTTTTTCAAAAAGACGAATTTTAACAAAATAGTTACATTTTCAACCAGAGATGAATTTACAACTATAAGGATGAATCTTCAAATGAAAAAATGAACTTTTAACAAAGTCGTGGAATTTTCAACCCAAAACATGAATTCTCAACAAAAAATGTTATAGTTAAATGATATTTCAACATAAAAAAAAAGAATTTCAACAAAACATTTAAATTTTCAACTAAAGAGTTGAATTTTCATCAAATTATTAAAATTTGTAACAAAATAGTGTAATTTTCAACCTGCGAAAACAATTCTGAATAAAAAATGTAATGCTTGATATTTCACCAAAGATAAATTTTAAAATAAAAAAGACTAATTTTCAAACCAAAATAATTAAATTTTCAACGAAAGAGTTGAATTTTCAAAAAATAGTGAAATTTTCAACAATATAATTATAAATTTTTAACCAAGCGGCCGAATTTTCAAACAAAAAATAATTAAACTTTTACCCAAAAAGAGTTGCATTTTCAACCAAATAGTTAAATTTTTAACAAAATATTTGTTTTTGCAAACCAAAAGGACGAATTTTCAACAAAACAGTTACATTTTCAAGCAAAGAAATGAATTTTCGACTATTTTGATGAATCTTCCAATCAAAAAATGAATTTTTAATATATTCCTGGAATTTTTAACTAAAAAAAAAGAATTCTTAACAAAAAATATAATAGTTGACATTTCAACCAAAAAGGATTTTAATTTTGAATAAAAAACAGTTAAATTCATCCAAAAAGACTATTTTTTAACAAAATAGTTGATTTTGCAACCAAGAAAGATTCTTCAGTCAAGGAAGAAACAAAATTTCAACCAAATTATTGATTTTTAAAGCCAGAAAGGCGAATTTTCTACAAAACAGTTGAGTTTTCAACCAAAAAATGTGAATTCTTATCAGAAAAGTTGATTTTCAACCGAATATATGAATTTTCTACCAAATTGTTAAATTGTTTAGTCAAAAAGACGAATTTCCCACAGAATGCATGAAGTTTTAAGCCGAAAGACGAATTATTTACAAAAAAATCAAATTTTCAACAACAAAAAAATGAATTCGCAACGAAAAATGTAATAGTTGATGTTTCAAATAAAAAATATTTTAATTTTAAATCAAATATTCAAATTTTCTACCAAATTGTTAAATTTTCCAACCAAAAAGGCGAATTTTTCGCAAAAAAATTGAATTTCCTACGAAATTGTTGAATTTTCCAAGCCTAAAAGACGAAATTTCTGCAACCCAGTTTAATTTTCAACACGAAAATATGATTTTTCTCCAAAAAATGTAATTTTCAACCAAATAATTTAATTTTCCACCAAAATAGTTAAATTATCAATCCAAGAAAAGGAATTTTCAACAAAAAAGTTTAATTCTCAACCAAAAAAATATTGAAAAAAAAGACAAGATGAATTTTAAAACCAAGAAGATGAATTTTCTACCAAAAAAGGCGAATTTTCAAACAAACAGATGAATTTACAACCAAATGGTCGTATTTATAAAAAAAATGTTGAATTTTCAAAAAAAAAATGTTGAAAAAAAGATAAGATGAATTTTAAAACCAAAACGACGAATTTTCAAACAAGAAGATTATTTTCCGCCAAAAAAGATGAATCTTCAAACAAACAGATGAATTTGCAATAAAATAGTTGAATTTTCGACTTACAAATATGAATTTTCAACCAAATGGTCGAATTTTTAAACAAAAATATGTTGAATTTTCAACCAAAAAATGTTGAAAAAAAGATAAGATGAATTTTTAAACCAAAAAGACAAATTTTTAAACAAATAGATGAATTTTCAATAACCAAATAGTCGAATTAGCAAAAAAAAAAAAAACTTTCAATAAAATAATTAAAAATAATTAAAAATATTAAAATAATAATTAAATATTAAAATATATAATATAAAATTTCAAAATTTATTATCCTTGACAGTTACTTAAAGTGCCTCTTATAGAAATACCCTGACTTTTGCAAGATTTTTTTCAAAATCCATGACTTTTTCCTTATTTCTAAGTTTTCTCTCACCTAAGGCGACCCTAACTTTAGAAAAAAATAAATAAGTTTTAGAATATTCATTCTTAGAAATTATGGAATTAGTTCGTTATTATTAAACTATAATTATCAACAGGTATCAGAAAATGAAAGCACCAGTTACTTTGTTTCTATGTATAATTATTGTACGTTCATAATTCAAAAGATCATACAAATAATTTTGGTTCTCTTGACATACATACTTAAAGAAATTTTTTTTCTAAAAACCAGAAACTTCTTTTATATATTCTCGAATTAATCCAGTCATCACAGTACCTATTCTCCTTAAAAAATGGTAATTTAAAAAAAAAATAGGCGACGAAAAAAAATTATAAGTTAAATAAACAAGTAAATCAATGCTTATGAACCTATTTTTATTTGTTAAACACTTCACACTATAATTATTGAATATAAAAAATTCCCACGAAATAATTTCAAAGAAACTAAAACGACACGTATTTTACGGGATTGATAAAAAAAATTAGTTAATGGCGTAGATTAATTTCAAAAAGTTGTCGAAAATTTTCTTTAAAATGTATTATTTTTTAAACTAATGCAGGTATATTCTACATTCATATTTTTTCTTTATCTCGCTTATTTACCAACTTTTATACTCCAATGTCAATAATAGAGGTTGAAATTGTATATTTTCAAAATAATACGATTTTATGTCATTTCTATGGTAGATAAGATATATTTGTGAAAAAATGATGAAAAAAGAACAATTAAAAACTCGAAAATTAAAAAAAATACTATTTTAACCGATTTTATTTATATTTTAGTAAAAATCCGGAACATAACGCGATAGAAAAAAGTGTTGGCTTATTTTTAGAACCCTAAAGTATAAATTGAAAACTGCTAGGGTTTTCGAATAAATTGTCTTTTAACATTTTCAGAAAAATCGCCACTATTTTGTTGAACTTAAAGTTTTTAAAAGAATTTTCCGTCGGATTTAGAAAGAAAACTAAAATTTCTCTCAATTGCAAGACGGAAAAATTAAATTTCTGTGTTAGCTTAAATAATTCAACACTGTTAAGATCGACAACTATTTTGATAGTTTGCGCCCTTTATAAAATTTAAATATTCCTAACACTGTCAATTTTTTCCCATTAAATGGGTAAAATTCGTGTCGTCACATTTTCTTTAAAAACCCACATAATTTATCGGCAACATGAACAGCGAACTGAATTAAAACGGATACGGTCTCAAAATGTTTCATAAATTAAAATTGTAAATAAAATTTTACTTTGTCAATTGAAAAAAGTAAAAAAGTGACAAATTTCCAAAAGAGGTGAAAAAGGTTAAAAGGCGACGACCTGTGATGACTAAATCGAAAGATTGATTTCATTAATTTAGTGAGTGATTCGAGAAAACAATATTAATTTAATCAAGTAAATTTATCCTAAAATAGATACTAAACGCTTTTTTAATTAAATTAATCTTGTTCTTTTCGCAACAATCAAAATCAAACCTTTTTTCTTTCATATTTTTTTTTCTAAAAGAAGTTTCATCTATAAAAACTTCATTTAAGAAAAATCTGTGATGTCTAAATATTATTTCATTCATACCTGGTACTCACGAGACTTGAAAAGCGACAAACGTCTGGTTTCAGAGTGCTAGTTATCATTTAACGATTTATTTCCCATTGTTTAATTTATCTTTGAAGGATACATGCCCGATCATGCGTGACAGAACGATAAAATTTCGACAGGTAGGAAGGCCGCTGAAAAAAGCGGAAGTTGTGGTGTCACGCATTCGATGCCCTACTTATTTTTCAAATAGAATTATTTATGCAGACAATACCAACAAAAAGTTTTTTCTTGAGAAAACAAATTTTGTTTCTTAAAATGTTGTGCATCTCGGAAACCAGACTTTTATCCACTCACATAAAAATCATTTAATTACAATTTGAATGCTCTTTTAAACGGAGGATAAAAACGTTTCAGTTTGTGATGTTGTTCTTACCTAACAAACTAGATTTGAATTTAAATATTTAAAGAGAACTCCGATCAATAAATCCAAAACGCTTCTATAAATTCAGGAAATCTTTGTAAATGCGAATATACAAAAAATGGCTACTTATGCCTGATTTTGTTTTTCAAATATACCATCCCTCCTTTAAATTTTCAGTCGTTCACCTCTCATTCAAAATCTAAAATCTTTCACGTTACTGTGAACCAAATGAATTAAATATTATTCTTATTATCACCACTAGTATGAATGTATCTTACTATAAAAATTTTATATTACAAATTACAATTATTCCGGTATTTCAAGAATTCGTTAGGTTTCTCACAACTCAAAATTTAACTTTTAAATTCACATTTTGTAGGAAATTTAACGAATCTTTCTTCTAAATTTTTAGTTGGAAAAGGACTGGTTCGAGCGTTTTTTTCGATGCGACTTAGGATTATTTTGTATAATCGGTAACATCGTTAATTGATTTTTTTACAAATCAATTAACGTATCGCTCATGTGTTATCTTCTATCTGTACGACTGCCATTTCTGTAACCACCACGTCCACGGGTGCTGCTCTTTGTAGTTGTCGAAGATTTTGCGCCCGACTCACCGGCAAATCGAGTCGAACCACTAGGAAGTCCTGTCGTAACACTGCCATTATTTCCACTTTTAGTCGATGCTGAACCACTCGATGTTCCACTAGCTGGCGTCGTCGCATTGCTCTGGATCGTCTACAATCAAAAATTGTCATTTTAATATTCTCAGTATTATTTATTTGGTTTAAAATTAATTTTTGAAAATGAAAATTCAACTATTCCATTTTCTGTGTAAAATTGACCTGTTTTACTTGAAAATTCGTTTTCTTTGGTAGAAATTAATCTTCTTGGTTGAAAATTGAACTGTTTGATTGAAAATTCAATTATTCTAGTGAAAGATTCATCATTTTAGTTGAAAATTCATCTTTTTCGTTTAAAATTCAATTATTCCAGTTTAAGATTCATCACCTTGTTTGAAAATGTAACTATTTTTAAAAAAATGTAACTAATTTTTTGAAAATTATTTTTTTTGGTAGATTTTTTTAAAATTGAAAATGTAACTACTATTGCCACTGAATATTCCATCATCTTAGTTGAAAATTCAAGATTTTGGTTGGACACAAATTTTTGTTAACTGAAAATTCATCTATACCAGTTAAAGATTCATCATTTTAGTTGAAAATTCACCTTTTCGGTTTGACATTTAACTATTCCAGTTAAAAATTCATCAATTTAGTTGAAAATTCATCAGTTAGGTTGAAAATTAATTTTTTTAATTTAAAAATTAACTGTTCCAGTTTTGGTTGAAAATTAATTTTTTGTTTGAAAATTTTTTTAAATTAATTTGTTTAACAGAAAATTTAACTATTTCATTGCGGGTTGAAAACCGATCTTTTTTAGTTTAAAATTCAACTATTTGTTTGTAAATTGATCTTTGTTAGTTGAAAATTCAACTATTTGTTTGAGAATTCATGTATTTTGTTGAAAATCGTCTTTTTTGGTAGAAATTAATCTTCTTGGTTGAAAATTGAACTGTTTGATTGAAAATTCAATTATTCTAGTGAAAGATTCATCATTTTAGTTGAAAATTCATCATTTTCGTTTAAAATTCAATTATTCTAGGTAAAGATTCATCATTTAGTTAAAAATTCTTCACCTTGTTTGAAAATGTAACTATTTTTTTGAAAATTAATTTTTTTGGTAAAAATTTTTTTTCAACTGAAAATTTAACTACTATTGCCATTGAATATTTCATCATCTTAGTTGAAAATTCAAGTCTTTGGTTGGACATTAATTTTTCTTAACTAAAAATTTAACTTTTTAATTTTTGGTTGACAATTTTAATTGAAAATTCAAGTACTTTGCTGAAAATTCGTCTTTTTGGTTTAAAATTTAACTATTACAGTTGAAGATTCATCAATTTAGTTGAAAATTCATCAGTTCGGTTGAAAATTAATTTTTTAAACTTAAAAATTAACTGTTCCAGTTTTGGTTGAAAATTAATCTTCTTGTTTGAAAATTCATCTTTTTGGTTGAAAATTCAATTATCCTAGTGAAAGATTCATCATTTTAGTTGAAAATTCATCATTTTCGTTTAAAATTCAATTATTCTAGGTAAAGATTCATCATTTAGTTAAAAATTCATCACCATGTTTGAAAATGTAACTATTTTTTTGAAAATTAGTTTTTTTGGTAGATTGTTTTTAAACTGAAAATGTAACTACTATTGCCATTGAATATTTCATCATCTTAGTTGAAAATTCAAGTCTTTGGTTGGACATTAATTTATGTTAACTAAAAATTTAACTTTTCAATTTTTGGTTGACAATTTTAATTGAAAATTTATGTACTTTGCTGAAAATTCGTCTTTTTGGTTTAAAATTTAACTGTTACAGTTTTGGTTGAAAATTAATCTTCTTGTTTGAAAATTCGTCTTTTTGGTTGAAAATTTAAGTATTCCAGTTAATTATTCATCATTTTAGTTTGAAAAGTCATCTTTTTGGAAGAAAATAAAACTACTTTGGTTGAAAATTAATCTTTTTCGTTTAAAATTCAATTATTCTAGGTAAACATTCCTCATTTAGTCAAAAATTCTTCACCTTGTTTGAAAATGTAACTATTTTTTACTTTTACTTTTTTTTTTTTACTTTTTTTTTACTTTTGTTAAAAATTCTTATTTTTGGTTTACAATTCATCTGTTCCAGTTGAAAATTCATCATTTAATTAAAAAATTCATCACTTTAGTTGAAATTTTTTTAAATTAATTTTTTAAACTGTAAATTTAACTGTTTCATTTTTGTTTATAAATTGATCTTTGTTAGTTGAGGATTCAACTATTTAGTTGAGAATTCATGTATTTTCTTCAAAATCGTATTTTTTGATAGAAAATTAATCTTTTTGATTGAAAATTTAACTACATGGTTAAAAATTCGTCCATCTTATTGAAAATGCAATATTTTGACTTGAAAAGTTAGTAATTTTCAAGCGGTTTAAATTTAATTTAATACAGCACCCGCATTATTTTACCTAAATATGCACTGAATTTTAAATATGAGAAGATAAAATAAAAACTTGTTTGAATTATTATTCAAATTCATGAACTTTAAGGACACAATCAAGAAATTAATAATGATGTTTTTTAGTATTATTCAATTATATATAATATATGTTCAAGAATGTTTTGTAATATAATTTGTCAAAGCTTTCTAAATTAAACATATTAATTGAATCCCTAGAAACTGAAAAAAAATCTTTATTTATAATAAACTCGCGAAATTGTATACATATTCCGAGTCGATTGTTTAAAAGAAAAATGCGAAATATTTGAATGCCTCTCTAATATGAAAAATTATACCTGGAAAAAACCTGGAATTGTCAGGGCATTTTTTTTTCCGAGATTTGATTAAACACTAGGGTGGGTCGAAAATAAATACTTTTGAAATTCGAAATCGCTACAACGCGGAAAAGTAGCGTATTGGGGGCCTAAAAAAGTATAATTAATTTTGAATCGATCGACATGCAGCTTGGTTACCCGCGCTCGAAAAAAAAGTTTCAAAAATTTCTTGTTTGCAGAGTTTTTAAATTTTAATTAGTTTCAATTTTTTGTTACTTGCCTGGAGGTCAAAAAAGTCTTTTTATTTTTTTTTTAGACTTTAATCTACCATTTTCTGGGAAATAATTCCTATTTAATTTACCATTGTTTTAGGAAATTTTGTTCAACACGTTTGCAAATAGGAGGAGAATTATGTGAGGTACATAAGAACTTTTTAGTAACAACAATGCATTAGAAAAAAAATTCCCAAGACCCAGGAATCGAAATTGACAATACAGCGAATTTTTTAAATTTTGATTTTGGTATTTTATGAAATATCTTTATAACTTGTAGTTTAAACATTTTTCTGAGCATGTGTGGGTTTTTTAAACATAGAAATACACTAGACAAAAAAATCGATAAGACCCAGGAATCGAAATTGGAATGACAGCAAATTTTCTTATTTCGGAATTTTGTATCTAACAGAATTAATTTTTTTTATTTATGAGTTAAACATTTTTCGAAATTGCATGAAAAAAAATTGTGTGAAATTGCATACACAAAGAACGATGCCTTCTTTCAGTTCGAAAAAGAATTGCATCTAAGGAAATCAGGTTCACAGGTAACTTTTTAAATTCAATAAACACCGATTCAGCATTTTTAAAAGTTGCTGTTTTCAATTCAGATTTCTGGATCTTCTCGACTTTTTTTCTGGTGTATTTCTAGGCTTAAAAATTCCATACAAGCTCGAAAAATGTTAAACTTATAAATAAAAAAAATTAATTCTGTTAGATACAAAATTCCGAAATAAGAAAATTTGCTGTCATTCCAATTTCGATTCCTGGGTCTTGTAGATTTTTTTCTAGTGTATTTTTATGTTCCAAAACCCCACACAGGCTCAGCAAAATGTTTAAACTACAAGTTATAAAGATAAGTTCATGAAATACCAAAATCAAAATTTAAAAAATTCGCTGTATTGTCAATTTCAATTCCTGGGTCTTGGGGATTTTTTTTCTAATGCATTTTTGCCACTAAAAAGTTTTCATGTAGCTCAAATCATTCTCCTCCTATTTGCAAACGTGAAAAAAAAAATTCCGAAAACAATGGGAAATTAAATAGGAATTATCTCTCAGAAAATGATAGATTAAAATCCGAAAAAAATTGAAAAGACTTTTTTGACCTCCAGGTATGTACAAAAATTGAAACTCAATAAAATTTAAAAACTCTGCAAACAAGAAATTTTTGAAAATTTTTTTTTCGAGTGCTGGTAACCAAGCTGCATGTCGTTCGATTCCAAATTAATTATACTTTTTTAGGACCCCAATACGTTACTTTTCCGCGTTGTAGCGATTTCGAATTCCAAAAGTATTTATTTTCGACCCACCCTAGTGTTTAATCAAACCTCGGAAAAAAATTCCCTGACAATTCCAGGTTTTTTCCAGCTATAATTTTTCATATTAGAGAGGCATTCAAATATTTCGCATTTTTCTTTTAAACAATCGACTCGAAATATGTATACAATTTCGCGAGTTTATTATAAATGAAGATTTTTTTCAGTTTCTAGGGATTCAATTAATATGTTTAATTTAGAAAGCTTTGACAAATTATATTACAAATACAAAACATTCTTGAAAATATATTATATATAATTGAATAATACTAAAAAACATCATTATTAATTTCTTTATTGTGTCCTTAAAGTTTATGAATTTGAGTAATAATTCAAACAAGTTTTTATTTTATCTTCTTATATTTAAAATTCAGTGCATATTTAGGTAAAATAATGCGGGTACTATATTAAATTAAATTTAAACCGCTTGAAAATTCCTAACTTTTCAAGTAAAGATATTGCATTTTCAATAAGATGGACGAATTTTTAACCATATAGTTGAATTTTCAATCAAAAAGATTAATTTTCTACCGAAAAATACGATTTTCAACAAAATACATGAATTCTCAACCAAATAGTTGAATCATCAACTAACAAAGATCATTTTACAAACAAATAGTTGAATTTTAAACTAAAAAAGGTCAGTTTTCAACCAACAATGAAATAGTTAAATTTGCAGTTAAAAAACTTAATTTGAAAAAAAATGTCAACCAAAGTGATTAGTTTTTTAATTAAATGATGAATCTTCAACTGGAACAGATGAATAATTGTAAGCCAAAAATAAGAATCTTTAACAAAAGAGTTTAACTTTCAACTAAAGTAGTTTTATTTTCATCCAAAAAGATGACTTTTCAACTAAAATGATGAATTATTAACTGGAATACTTAAATTTTCAACCAAAAAGACGAATTTTCAAACAAAACATTAATTTTCAACCAAAACTGGAACAGTTAATTTTTAAGCTAAACAAATTAACTTTCAACCGAACTGATGAATTTTCAGCAAAGTACATGAATTTTCAATTAAAATTGTCAACCAAAAATTGAAAAGTTCAATTTTTAGTTAACAAAAATTAATGCCCAACCAAAGACTTGAATTTTCAACTAAGATGATGAAATATTCAATGACAATAGCAGTTACATTTTCAGTTAAAAAAAAATTTCTACAAAAAAAAAACTAATTTTCAAACAAGGTGATGAATTTCTAACTAAATGATGAATCTTTACCTAGAATAATTGAATTTTAAACGAAAAAGATGATTTTTCAACTAAAATTATGAATCTATCACTAGAATAATTGAATTTTCAACCAAAAAGTTCAATTTTCAATTAAGAAGATTACTTTTCACCAAAAAAGATGAATTTTCAACTAAACGATAATTTTTTCACCCAAAAATTAAATAGTTACATTTTTAGTAAAAAAATTAATGTTTAGCCAGAGAGATGAATTTTTATCTAAAATGATAGAATATTCAACTAAAATAAATTTACATTGTCAGTAACAAAAATTAATTTGCAGTCACAGAAAAAAACGAGTTTTTAAGATTCTTATTAATTTATCCTGAATTCTTTGGAATTCTTTTGAATTTTTAAAATTAATTTAAATTCTTTTAAATGCACTCAATTTTACTTAATTCAATGAATTTTTTGGAATTTTTAAAAGTTTTTATTGAATTGGTCCTGAGGATCAATTGATAAAATGATAAAAGGATTTGAAATATTATAAGGTATTGTTTTTTAATTCCTTCGCATTTTCAAGATATTAAAAAAATTTCAAGGGATTTCAAAAGGTTTTAAGGAATTTGAAATATTTTAGGTTATTAAAAAAAATACCAAGAAATTTTTAATTGATTTCAGTAATTTAATAGGATTTCAAAGGATTTGAAATATTTTAGGATATTTTAAAAGATTCGCAGGCATTTTCAAAAGCTTTAAAAAGTTTCAAGGGATGTCAAAGAATATCAAAGGATTTGAAATATAATTATAATATAAATGATTCCCAGAATTTTTTGATTTATTTCAATAGTTTGAAAGAATTTCAAAGACTTTGAAATATTTTAGGGTATTTCAAAAGATTCCAAGGTATTTTCAATAAATTTTAATAATTTCAGGGGGTTTCCAAGGGTTTTAATAATTTTAATATTTTAATGGATTTCATCAAAGAATTTATTCACAAGAAGTGAGGGATTTCGTAGGGCTTCAAAGATTTGAAGACATTTTCAAATATTTTTTTCAATTCATTTGGAATTATCCCTGAATTCTTATCAATTTATCCTGAATTTGTTTTAATTCTTCTAAATTCAATCAATTGGATTTTTAAAAAGTTTATGTTTAATTCATCTTGAAGTCTTTAAAACTTACATTAAATTCTTAGGCATTTCATCAAACTCTTTTAAATTCCCTTTAATTTTTCTAAACTTATTTCAAGTTTAAAACTTACTCAATTCAATGAATTTTTTCATATATTTGAATTATTTTAAATCCACTTGTTTTTTTTTAATTCTGTTTGATTTTTTATGAATTTCATCGAATTCTTCTCATTTCCCTTAAATTCCTTTTTATCCACTCAAATTTTATTGTAATCAATAGAATTTTTTCGATTTGTAGAATTTTTTTCAATTCATTTGAATTCTTTTGAATTCTTTTGTAGTCATTGTCACTCCTTTGGTTATCAATTAGTATAATTTCAAAAATTTGAAGAGATTAAAATATTTTTTTTTTAATTCACCGTGAATTTGTTTACATTCTTTGGAATTCTCTTTATTTATTTTTTAAAATTTACTTGCATCCTTCTAAATTCACTCAATTCTATTTAATTCAATGGGTTTTTTGAATTTGTTAAAGTTTTTTTTCAATTGATCCTAAAGTCTTTTAACCTCATCTTGAATTCCTAGGCATTTCATCAGATTATTTTGAGTTCCCTTACATTTTTCTAAGCTTATTTCAAATTGACTGAATTCAATAAGGTTTTTTCATATTTTTAAATTGTTTCCAATTCATTTTATTTCTTTGGAATTTAACTTGAATTGTTTTGAAGTTTTATGAATTTATCTTGAATTTTTTACCCTTTCAGGGTGTCTAGCGATTCTTAGAAACAAAATTCAAGGTCTTTTCCAGGTGGAGAAATCAAGTTTTTCCAGGTCTACTTTTTTTACATCAAATAATGAAATAACCGTTTCTCATACATGCAAAAAATGAGCCATTTGATTTTTAAGTGGCCAGTTTCCAAAGAAAGCTTTTGAAATATTTGTGAATTCGTTAAAATCTATTGCAGTACTTAAAATCTTTGTGAAATCATTAAAAATCTTTTTGAATGTTTAAAAATTTTTTTTTAATCTTTGAAATCCTTGAAATCTTTCTGAAATTGTTTGAAATCTTTTGAAATCATTATGAAATCTTTGAAATATTTGTGAAATTATTCTTTGTGAAATATTCTGTGTTCGTTTGAAATCATTGAAATCTTTTTAAAACTTCTCCTTGTTGAAATCTTTGAAATTCTTGAAATCTCTTGAAATCTTTATGAATCCTTCAAATATTTATGAAATCTTTTGAAATCCTTATGAATCCTTTAAATATTTATGAAATCTTCCTGAAATCTTTTTTATGCGTTGAAATAATAGAAATATTTAAAATCTTTTGAAATCATTAGCTCTTTGAAATATTTGTGAAATCTTCTAAAAAAATTTGAAATCGTTCAAAATCTTTGAATTTGTTTGAAATCTTTGAAATCTGGTGTACTGTACCCTTTTTGAAATCTTTGAAATACATTAAATCTATTGGAATCTTTACGAATTCTTTGAAATATTTGTCAACTCTTTCTGAAATCTTTCGTATTTGTTGAAATCATTGAAATCTTTTGAAATAATTAGTTCTTTGAAAGATTTGTGGAATCTTTTGAAATCTTCTAAAAAAATTTGAAATCGTTCAAAATCTTCGAAATACATGAAATCTATTGGAATTTTTGCGAATTCTTTGAAATATTTGTAAAATCTTTCTGAAATCTTTCGTATTTGTTGAAATCATTGAAATCTTTTGAAATCTTTTACGAAATTTTGAAATCGTTTCAAATCTTTAAAATGTTTTGAAATTTTTGAAATCTGGTTTATACCTTTTTGAAATGTTTAAAATTCTTGTGTTCTTTTGAAATATTTGTGAAATCTGTTGCATTCATTTGAAATCATTGAAATATTTAAATCTTCTGAAAAATGTTGAAATCGTTTAAAATCTTTGAACTGTTTTGAAATCTTTGACATCTGGTATACAGTACACTGTTTGAAATCTTTAAAAATTTTGAATTATTTTGGAATCTTTATGAAACTTTTACGAAATTTTTGAAATATTCATATTTTTCTGATTTTTGTGAAATCTTCTAAAAATAATTGAAATCGTTTCAAAGCTTTGAAAAGTTTTGAAATCTTAGAAATCTGGTTTACTCCCTTTTTAAAATCTCTGAGATTTTTTGAAAGTTTTAAAATCTTTGTGAAATCTTTGAAACCAGGTGTATACGCCTTTTTCAAACATTTAAAATTTTTGAAATCTTTCTGAAATTTCCGAAATATAGTAAAATATTTGTGAAATCTTTCTTAAATCTTGGTTTGTGAAACCTTTTGTATTCATGGAAATCATTGAATTATTTCAGATATTATGGCCATGGTTCATTCTAATTTTGAAACTGAATTAACATTGAAAATTTCAAATAATAATTTTTATAATTTGTAAATTAAATATCACAAAAAAATGTATACATTAACATTCTATACTAGCTGGAAAGAAATTAAAAACATATAGAATTATTCACAATGTTAAAGTCAATAATATAAAATATTAAATTGCAATCTATAAAATAATTGGCACCAGTCTAGAAAAAGTGCCTTGAAATCTCTTTATTCATTCTGTAATAAACAAAAGATAAATTATATCTTGATAATTGAAAACTTTTCAGTAGCAATATATCTTTTAAACGATATGTTTCTTTCATAATAGACTAAAAGATTTTAATTACTCTTCACATTTCAATAAAATAACTGTTTTAAAAGCAAAAAAAAATTCAAATTCAAGGTTCTCGTGAAAAATTCAAGGAGATTTCCAGGTTTTCAAGGTTTGAAAAAAATTCAAGGAGGACTCCAGGTTTTCAAGATTTTCAAGGTCGCTGGACACCCTGCCTTTGAGCGCGAAAAAAGTACCCTTTGGTCCCTATATTTAATTCAGGGTGTCTAGCGATTCTTAGGAACAAAATTCCAGGTCTTTTCCAGGTTTTCCAGGTCAAGAAATTAAAATTTTCCAGGTCCCCCTTTTTTTACATCAAATAATGAAATACACGTTTTTCATACACGTAAAAAAAGAGCCATTTCATTTTTTATTGGCCAACAAATTCTAAAGAAAGCCGAATCATAAATAAACAAATTCTTAATTTTTTGCGAACATGAGTCGTCTTTGTGAAATCTTTGGGAATATTTTTAAATCTTTGTAATGTTTTTGAAATCATTGAAATCTTTGAAATCTTTGTGAAATCTTTGTGAATTCGTTGGAATTTTTTGAAGTATTACAAACCGTAGTGAAAGCTTGAAATTTCGGTGAAATCTTTGAGAAACCTTTTGGAATTTTTTAAAGCTTTTGTAAAATTTTTAAAATTTTTGAAATCTTTTAAAATCTTAATAAAATATTTAAAATATTTCCGAACTCTGTCTTTAATCTTTGTTTGCGAAATCTTTTGTGTTCGTTTGAAATCTTTGAATTTTTTTTGAAATTTTCTCAAATGTGTCGAAACCTTTTGAAATTGCTTAGAATCTTTGAAATGTTTTAAAATCTTTGAAATCTGGTGTACTGTATCCCTGTTGAAATCTTTGAAATTCATGAAATCTTTTGAAATCCTTATGAATTCTTTGAAATATTTGTGAAATCTTTCGTAAATCTTTTGTAATCGTTTCAAATCACTCGAATATTTGAAATCTTCTCAAAAATTTTTAAATCGTTTAAAATGTTTTGAAATCCTTAAAATCTGGTGTACTGCACCCTTGTTGAAATCTTTGAAATTCTCGGATTCTTTTGAAATCTTTATGAATTTTTTATGAAATCTTTGAAACTTTTGTGAAATCTTTTGATATCTCCTAAAAATTTTTGAAATTGTTTAAAATCTTTGAAATATTTTAAAATCTTAGAAATATAGTTAAATATACCCTTTTTAAAATCTTTAAAATCTTTTGAAAGTTTTAAAGTCTTTGTGAAATGTTTGAAGCTTTTGAAATCTTTTGAAATCTTCGCGAATTCGTTGGAATTTTTTGAAGTATTACAAACGATATTTAAAATCTTGAAATCTTTGTGAAATCTATTGAAATGTTTATGGAATCTTTCTTCAATCTTTGTTTGGAAAATCTGTTGTATTCGTTGAAATCGTTGAATTATTTGAAATCTTTTGAAATGTTCTAAAATGTTTTAAAACCTCTTGAAATTGTTTCAAATGTTTGAAATCTTTGAAATCTGGTTTTCTGTACCCTTTTTCAAACCTTTGAAATCCTTTAAATCTTTCAAATATTTGTGAAATTGCTGTGAAATCTTTATGGCAATCTGGTGTGCGCGCCTTTTTTAAATCGTTCACATCCGTGAAATCTTTATGAAATGTTAAAAATATTTAAAATATATTGAAATGTTTGAAATGTTTTGAAATCTTTAGAAATATTCTGTAACCTTTTGAAATCTGGTGTACACTCAAAAACCGAGTGGTCAACCCCTCAAAAAATCCGTTGTATAACCATGGCTTATTCTAATTCTGAAAGTGAATTAACATCGAAATTTTAAACTAATAATTTTTATAATTTCTAAGTTGAATACCACAACAAAATTTATACTTCAATGTTCTATATTAGCGGAGAAGAAATTAAAAACTTCTAGAATTATTCACAATATTAAAGTCTGTTCTTTGCAATCTATAAAATAATTGGTACAGTCTAGAAAAAGTGCTTTGAAATCTCTTTATTTATTCTGTAATAAACAAAAGATAAATTATATCTTGATGAATAAAACACTTTTCAGTAGCAAGATTTTTTTCTAAACGAGATGTTTCTTTCATAATAGGTTAAGAAATTCAAATTACTCTTTGCATTTCATTAAAATTACTATTTAAAAAGCAAACAAAAAATAATTAAAGTTCAAGGTTCTCGTAAAAAATTTAAGGAGATTTCCAGGTTTTCAAGGTTTAAAAAAAATTCAAGGCGAATTCCAGGTTTTCAAGGTTTTCAAGGTCGCTAGACACCCTGTTAATTCCATAGGGACTGTGAGGCCTGCTAGTGATGATATTCAAATTTTACGGTAAAATTCATACAAAAATATTGAAATACCACCGATAATCGCTGCAAGTTCACAGTAAACTGTAGAATTTTTGACAGCGATTCAACGAGAACTTACCAAAGGCGTTCTTCCACTATTTCCCGAGACATTGTTGACATTTCCATTATTAGTGATGCTGCTGTTGACAATGCTTCCTGGAGGTCCGGACCCTCCTTGATTAAGCATTTGTTGTGCCAGTGCAGGATTAGGTTCGCTCATATTCAACTGTTCATTGATAACCATACAAAACTCTCCAATTTTCTGAATATCTCCACTTTTCCCCGAGTACAAGGTCAAGCACTGCCTCCAAATGGAAGCGTATCCCTTGGTCAGTTTCACGATATCACCAGGTACTAACAACGTTCCTGGCTCGTCCCAGATGGAGACGTTCATACAAGCTGTGGCATCAGCCACTTTGAAAGTTCGAACTTCGCGGTTATCTTTGGTGACTGTAGCATGGCCAACCTCGAGGACGATAAAAATCACGTTGATATTCTTCTGCCCCGGCCGAATGTCCTTTATTACCACGTATTCCATTCTTGTCCTTACACAAAAGCACGAAACTGCACTTTTCTCCTTTTCACTCGAAAAAAATCATTCGAAAAAGGGAATTTCGACACTACAGGCCACTCGCACCTTTCTTTCGATTTTCGCCTCTCAGTCTCTTACTTTCGGAGCCAATACGCATCAATCTATTTTTTAAAGGTTTCGTTGTGACACTAAGGTTTTACTAGTAATCTGAAAAGAGTGATGTGTTAAAAAAAAGCCCTTTTGATAATAATAAGAATGACGTTTTGTTGGCAGCTGATAGGAGAAATGGCAGCCATGTTTTTCTTGTCCTCCATCTCCTCCATGGAATCACCCCCCACCAACGGATCATAAAACCACTAATAATTACATTTACGTCATAAATCACGTGATCTTGTTCTACTTAATTGTTAAATTAAACATAGAAATGTGAGTCACAGGTCAAAATACTTTAAAACAGAGGAAATAAGGAGGTTTTTCACGAAAATAAGGAAATAAACAGGTGCAGATTCAGAGTTTGGTCACCAGGGAAAGGGGGGGGGGGGAATTTGTACACAAGAGATGGGCCATCCATAAACTACGCAACCAATTTTCACCCCCCCCCCCCCCCCTTCCAGAAAAATAACATAGCCCAAAATTCTCTTAAAACAGGGGACATTGGGGTATTTTCAACAAAACAGCTGAATTTTTGAACCAAAAAAGATTTTCTACCAAAAGAGATGAATTTTTAACAACAATTTGTGAACCAAACAGTTGCATTCCCTGGTGAAAGTAAAAAGATAGACATCCTATCTTTTTGAATAATTCTGAATCTTTATGATAGAAAGAAATAGAGAAAATGTATCCCATTCTATCTCTTTTACAATCTAAATTCACGTCTATCTTCTTCAATCCTCTCATTTCTATCTTATCATATCCTTTTTATATCCACATCAAAATATTTTTCCATCTCTCGATTAATCTAAATTCCCGTCTATCTTTTCCAATTCTCCTCTTCTCTACCTCATCCTATACTACATCTATCAACGTCAATCTTTTTCTGTTTCTTTTTTAATCTAAATTCATGTCTATCTTTTTCAATCCTCTCTTCTCTATCCCATGCTATCCTTTATCTATCAACGTTTATCTTTTTCTATCTACGTCAATCTTTTTCTATCTCTCGGTAAATTTAAATTTCCATCTATCTTTTTAAATCTCTTCTTCCCTATCTCATCGTATCATACATCTATCCATCTCTA
>CAKNYM010050580.1:0-39367 GCA_932195095.1 Andricus curvator | reverse complement strand
TTAAAAAAAATTAGCTGACACAAAATTGAAACATTAGTTTTTTTTTTGCGTAGTGTGACAGATAAGCAATACCCATATATATTCAAAACGAGACAGACCTTCCGGGCAGAATTACCAGATTTTTGCAAGGATGTTCGAATGTTAAGAAGCGCCATTGGGAAAAGAGAACGGAAAGGAAGGAAAAGAAAGAGCAGATATATTACCATAGCAGGAGGAAAACAACTCATGAAAATTAAGCATACTTGGCAGGTGCGTAGCACGGGACTCCTCGAGCAATTTCCAAACTCGATATTGCAGGCATTTATCCTTCTCCTTCTCTAAGTACACAGAAACAGCGTTGATACTGTATTCAGACCTTGCGTGGCCTTCTGGCTTCTTCCGACTTCGTTCTGTACAAGCTAAATCGACATCCAAGTTACATGAGGGTTCCCCGAAAATCGAGGAAAATTGGTTCACCTCCCTCTTCGAGTATACAAATAAAGTAAGGGGCGTAACAAAATGCTAATAGCATGGAATAGTCTGTGAGTTTATGAGAAATTTTTTCAAGAACAATGGAAGATGTTTAAAACGTGCATAACACTAAATCAGTATCACTGATTTGTTTAGAACAAATGGTACTGACTAGTATTGCGGAATTTTCCGCAAAACTAAATTTTTTTCTTGTAAGGTTCTTCTTCTCGCCAAAATCATTTATTCTTATCTTGGAAACCATATTTCGATCGATAATCTCACAGAAACGAAAAATGATCTGTGCTCAAAAATGCGAAATAGTTGAATTTGTTTATAAACATTAATAATAAGAATCACAATGGATTGTTCTTGAATAGTAATCTATTGGAACACATTATTCTTCCTGAGATATAGAGAAATCCTTTCGTAGAAAAAGAAAATTTTTATGTAACGCATGCACGATTTACGCGTCTTTTCAGCGTCTTACACCCGTACACCCCACGCATTTTGAGTCATGCTTTTGCGTTGGCCGAAACAGTACTACGCGCATGCGCATTCGAAAAATGAAAATATTAAGAATTATTCGAAATTATTATTTTTGATAAAATAGGTATTCCTTCCTTTTTAGTTAAAATTAATCATTCATTTTCAAGGAGTAATGAAAATGAACATGAAATTTGAGCACTTTTGACTCGAAATGATCCTTTTACCACGCCTAGCCCGGTAACAATTAGGTCTACCGACCATCCCCTAGGGGCTGTAACACGTTGTAGTTGGTGGGGAGGCTTAATCGTGTTGGACAAGGGGTTCAAACGGACCTCGGCCTGCATGTGTATGGATATGTGTGAAAGGATCCCTATAAACGGGCTCTCCAATTTGGAATCGGGACAGAAATGGCCCACGGCCCACATAGCGACCAAGAAACAGCTCTTCGTTGGTGTGGTGGCCTACGAACCTATATTCATTGAGTGTCCTACTAAATGCGGCCACACCCCCGAGCCATGGGTGTAGAGTGACTGTGCCCGTGGCACTTTGGCACCTAGGGATACGAAGGTCTCCTAACGACCTCTCGGGGATACCGGACGACCTCCCCGAGTAATCGTCTTACTCTTGCATGCAGGGCTCTGCAGGGGCGGACCTTTTATCTCCCTAGCTACTTGTGAGAAAAAAATGAGTTCTGAAAAAAAAACACCCAAGGAGAGTCGACAACGACTCCTCTGAATAAAGCATCTTCCCCTGTGAAGATGGAAATTACCGAAGGTGCCTTAGAACATACTTCGGAATCTATGAGTGGGGAACCATCTGCGAGTACCCTTGGTGATATTAATGCCGGGGGGTCCAACCAAACTGAAAAACTACGCCGAGCTAAACTTTCAGGAGCAGCAAGGAAGAGGCTGAGATGCTAATTGTTAAATCAATCGGACGCAACAACTATCCAGACGAGGACTCCAAAAAGAGGTCATTCTGATAGCCGCTCACCGAATGAAATCAGGGAACAGAAGAAGATGCGGCTGAGAGATTCAACAGTCTCTTATAGCCAGGCTTTTCAAAGTCACCTGCAAGTGGCCATAGCCGCCGAGGGGTTCCCAGTAATCAAACTCGTTGACGACCAGGCCAAGGCAATCAAAGCGGCATTGGAGAAGAATATCGATGGGGTGCAACCTAGAGAAGTCATCCCAAGATTTGAAGATTGTCACTTCAAAAACGATACCCTTATCGTCATCTGTTCACACGAAGTGTCCGGAACTTGGCTATTGAAGCTGTTCGCGGATTACAACCTTAGGTGGGGGCTAAGATCAAAGTGATCGACAGCAAAGACCTCCCAAGGACTTGGGCTTGGATTCCTTGTGTATCCGTCGAACCAATAGAAGTACTTAAAAGGATAGCAATCCAAAACCCAACCACTAAACAGGAGGATGGAAGGTTATCGATGTCAAGGCGAGTAGTCAAGCTACCCAACTTTTAATAACTGCAGAGCCAGGAGTGGTAGAGAGTCTTCAGAACATCGACTGCAGGCCTCACTATGGTTTGGAGAGGATCAATATGAGGATCCTCTCTAAAACCCAAGTTACACCCTTAGACGGTTGAGAGCAGAACAAACGGCTTTTGCCTCAATACAAGAATCTTGGGCTTACAAAGCGAAAGTAAGAAGATTAAGTAACAAGAGCGGATCAGTCATTTATGATAGTTCAGTAGAAACACCTAGAGCAGCACTTTATGTCAGAGGCGATATTAAATTTATTTGATTACCAAGGTTCTTTTTCTAGACTTGGTGTCAATAAAGATTGAGCATTATTTAGGGGGCAGTAACCAACCTATGCTGATTTGCACAGCGTACCTACCATTTGACTTCCAGGACCCACCATCTGAGGAATGGCGAAATCTGGTGGACTACTGCTGTGTTAAAGGATGGCCATTACTCATCGGATGTGATGCTGAGATACTTATAGGATCTCAACAGTTTGCTGGGTGCTATACCGGGCAGAACCAAGTATATCGAACAAATAGAATTTACTGTCGACATCCTACAAAAAAGTATGAACGAAGCGTATGAAGATATAAAAAAAAGAAAGTATATAATCGAGAATCCTAGACTTGAGGACCTGGAAAAGGATACTCGACGCCTTTTCAACAGGGCTAAAAAGAATGGGTAATTAGGACTTGTGCAGGGCAACCTTAACAAGATCTAATAATGAGATACAAAATGGTGCAAGGGACTCACGGAGGGGGAATCGAGAATGCACCTCACACTGCTAGACTTCAGAGAACCTTGAGGGGTAACTCATCATGTCAACTGAGGGCACTAATATTGCCATCTGGTAAAACGACGGAGACGACTAATTGTAATCCTTGAGAAACTAATAAGGGTGTACCATTACTGGGCTCGGAGTTGGATTACACGAATGAGGGGGCGGCCCAAGAGTCATGCCCCTCAGGAGGACCAACTTTTAGAGCCAGAATGGATGATTGGAAAATAGCTAGTCGTATTGCCTCTCGTTCAAACATTAAACGGGTAGTTATAGTATTTAAACCATTCAAAGCTGCAGGAGATGATAAAATAATCCCTTCATTAATTCAAGAAGGATTTCAGTCCTTGGTGGGTCCATTATGCAGCATCTTTCGGGCATGCTTAGTAATGGGGTAAACCCCGGTAGCAAGGAGGAAGATTAAAGCAATCTTCATTCCAAAGCCGGGCAAGGATATCTACTATCAGACAAAATCCTTTGGACTGATCAGCTTGACCTCGTTCATGCTGAAAACACTAGAAAAATTATTGGACCTTTACATGAAAGAGGAAATCCTAACGGAAAAACCTCTTCAAAGAAATTAATTGACCTCTGAAAAAGGCAGATCTGAAATAATACACGGAGTTAAGCCGTATTCAGACGAGCGGTTCCCGGTTACGATTACGTCACGATTACCGTCACTGTTGTCTTCGTATATTGTGTTTTCGTGAATTGTCATACATTATGGACGAAGAATATAATCGCCAAAAAAAAAGAAAATTGATGCGTATGCTTATGGGATTCATTATTATCACAGAAAAGAGTAAAAGAAAAAGAGGACAACGTAATATGAGAAAAAGTATTCCTGCAAACGAGCGTTTGTCCGTAACTCTGCGATATTTGGCAACAGGTATTAGAATATATAGATGAGGGTGGGTCGAAAATAAATACTTTTGGAATTCAAAATAGCTATAACGCGGAAAAGTTAGCGCTCGAAAAAAAAGTTTCAAAAATTTGCTTTTAAATTTGAGTGAGTTTCAATTTTTTTTACATACCTGGAGGTTAAAAAAGTCTTCTCAATTTTTTTTCGGATTTCAATCTATCATTTTGTGAGAGGTAATTCCTTTATAATTTACCACTGCTTTCGGAAATTTTTTTTTAACACATTTGCAAATAGGAGAATTATTTGAGGTACATGAAAACTCTTTAGTGACAAAAATGCACTGTTTGTCCGTTAACCCAGACAAGACGGAACTCATGCATTTTACCAGAAGAAGGGAGCTCCTTGACCTTAGAAATCTTAAGTTCTATGATAGGAGAGTAGAATTTTCAAAATCAGAGAAGTATTTGGGATAGGAAAAGCTGAGGCTTAAAACCCAGGATTACTTACTGGTTATATACAATGATAATCAGACCCATAATAGCATATGCATCAACGATCAGGTTGCCAAGGACTGAACTAATCAGTACTATTAAACAACTGGAAAGCCTTCAAAGGGTTTTCTGCTTGGAGATCACTAGTGCTATAAAAACAACAACAACAGCAGCTCTTGGGGTCATTTTGGACATCCCACCGTTGCACCTTTTCATAAGGAAGATTGCAGCAGCGGAAGTCTATAGACTCCTAGTAGGGGGCAAACTTAGTGATGTTGAGGTGAAACATCTACATTATATCAATAAGCGCATGCTATGCGAGGATAATATTCTCGGTACGCAAACTGATGTTCTGTTGAGGAAATTAGCCTTCATGATACCCTTCACGGTCATCTTCCCTAAAAGGGAAGAATGGTACGATAAAGGGAGAAAGGAAGAATTATTTTCACTGTTTTCGTTTGGTACACAGACGGCTCTTAAGATTCCTTGGGAACTGGGGCTGGAATCTATGGGAAAAACCAGGCTCAGATAACAAGAGCACTGGGCACATACCCTACAGTTTTTTAGGCCGAAATAATAGCTATTAAAACTTGCCCGGAGGAAATTTGTAAGCGGGCTTACGAAGGCCAGCACATTAACATTTGTTCCGACAGAGAAGCAGTACCTAAGGCTTTCAAATCTGTAGAGTTTACTTTCAGACTAGTCTGGTGTTACCTTCAAAATCTTCATAAGGTCGCCAAATTCTCAGAAAAATGTATGCTTCTGAATTATCTGGGAAGAATAAGTTCCAGGCTACCAATATGCTGGCCATTCCTATACTACTCTACACGTTTGGTGCAGTACAATGGAACGTCGATGAGTTGAAGCAACTTGACCGAAGCACACGCAAGATGATGACAATGCATCGAAGTTATCATTCTAGATCCTCCGTACCTCGAATGTACCTCCTTCGAGATAAAGGGGGTAGAGGCTTGCTAAGCTTGGAGTGCCTTCATCGAATAACGGTTCTGGCTACAGCCTGCTCAGTTCTAAATAGCACAGATTCTCTTATGCGACTCGTTCATCAACATGAAATCGTCAATGCTACGGCGTTTCCATACCGTGCCGCAGAGGAGCTTGGTCTACCATTTGATTCCAGCGACACTACACATGGCCTAGCATCACTAACACCTTTGATGCTCAAAAGTCGTGTACAGGATGAAGAACATTGGCTTCTACTAAGAGAACATGCTGACAAGCCCCTTCACGGTAAATTCTACGGCATTATACGTAGAGAGGAGCTATCGATGGGTCTATCCAACAAGTTTCTCAAGTCTGCTGGATTGAGATCGGAGACTGAGGGATTTCTGTTTGCCTGGCAAGACGGCGTTATATACACCTTAGTTTACCGCGAGCGCATAATGAATGTACCTGTAGACGATACCAACTGCTGAGCGTGCAGGCAAGAGCCAGAAACACTTGGACATGTTCTCAGTGGATGCTCGAAGTATGCATGCTACGGGTATATACAGAGACACAATGTGGCTCTAAATGTGTTATACTACCATCTTCGGCACTTCTATGGTGTTGAACTATTGCCAGTCATACCATACGCCATACTTGAGACCGTTGTGTAGAATGATCAGTGTAAGATCTTCTGGAATTTTTCATTCTCCACCACTCAACGTATCAGTGCTACAAAGCCTGATATTGTCCTCCAAGATCTGAAGACGAAGATCATTTACGTGATTGAATTCTCGGCACCAGCCGATGGAAATATCACAGCAAAGGAGAAAGAAAAACGGGCGAAATATCAAGAACTTCTTTTCGAGCTGAGCAGACTACCAAGGCTACAAAGTCCATCTTGTAGTTCTCATAATCGGCTGTCTTGGAGGCATGAAAGCTTCACTTCTTAGCCAACTCAACAAAATACCGGCTTGCCAGCGTGAGGCTCAGTCCATCGCGAGCCGGATGCAAAAGGCTGTTCTTCTGGGATCACTTCATCTGGTCCGTCAACACTGTTCCTCATAACATTCTACAAAGATTGGTAGCTCTAAAAAATTATCCAGAGGTGAAACCTTCATCTGCAACTGTGCCGTCTGCCGCGTAAGGTCATCCGCGGCTAGAGACCGGACTCCAAGGAAGAGTGTTGTACGAAGTCTCTCGCGTAAATGTCCCGCTCTTGCTTACCTTCTAGGTAGAAGTACAGCCCCGTGCAGACTATTGAAAAAATCCAACTCTAACCAAAAATGCCTTTGACATATTCGACTGTAGCCATCTTAAGCCTGAGACGATTGTATATACTAATAATAAGCAATGTAGCTAATAATAACAATGTAACTCTAAGAAAGCATCCAGAGGCGACTGTTGTCACCTCCAACGTTCGTGGCCGCTGTGTATGGATAACAGCGGTAAAATACGCACTCCAACATACACCATGCTCCTAATTTTGTGCCCAAAACATCATCTCAGAAGACTTCAGACATCGTATTAAATTAACTTATAACATCCTCATCTCATCAGTCACTTGATTTAGTCCGTGGCTATGATAAAAAGCCGGATTCACCCGAGAACAAGTTAAACAAAAACATATTAATAACTCTACCGACGGTGTTCTCGAATTTGTCGTTGCGGTAGGGCTTGAGCTTTCCTCTCATGATTTTGACGGCTACGTTGGCGGTAGCACTGCCACTGACAGGGTTTCCCATGCTAGACAGACAGAGAACAAAGAGGAAAGGGACTAAGAGGAACACCAAAATCCATAGAAATCATGCAGAGTCTTTTGAATATTATGAAACGCTTGTCGCTTGCTGAGGATCGTTGGGGCGCCCCTGGAGCCACCGCTGGGGCCACAGCATGCGGGACAGTGGTGATGGTGTGCTGCGAGATGGTCAAGCAGATCTCACTAATCAAAGAGCTGACCAGCAAGAACATCTGCGACAAACGGTGATCAGTGGAACATCAACTGTGCCTGCTGAGGATGCTTTGGCTAGCGTTAGCTTTTTGCAGCCAACCACCTCAACAGAAATACCGTGGGAGAGCATCAAGTGGAATATCACAATGAATGAGGAATTGGTGCGTCTCTACTATCAAAGTGCGAAGTTTGAAGCCACACGCGAAAAAGGATACAATTTTAGGACAAAATTTGCTGCACAGTATCCTCACATACAGAAAGTCGCACTAAGAAATCTTATCACTTTGGTGAAGCACTTCAGGACTAATCTACACATCTCAGAAGACCGAGCAATGGAGATTAGCAACATGTTGATTTGGCGTGGTGAAAAGAACACAATGAACATCAGTTAGAGGAAGCCTCGTCACAAGATCAAGCAGCGGCAATTGATGTTCTTCCGCAACCTGTCGATGATCTAGCACCACCACATCCTCCAGAGATAGATGGCCTAATACAACCAGAGCCAGAAGCAGACGTTCAGCAACCAAGAAGGCGATTAAAATGGACATACCATATGAACAGAGATGTTATGCGCCTTTATTTTTTTGCAGAGAAAAGTGGGCAAAGTATGAGGACAGAACATCATCGACTTTTCTTACTTAAATGCCCAGAGCTAGCCACAAGAAGAAATGAGCAGAATCCAGCAGACCAAAATGCTCAATACTGTAAACAGATTGCTTTCGGCTGTTAAAATCGCTGCCATCAAAATGGAAGTGGAACAGCAGCTTCCTATTGATGAACTATCCTTGGAAGATTCGGGCAACGAAGACCTGATCGAAGCTGAGGGCATAGGTGCTAGGGATAATGAACATCAAGTACCGGATCCACTAGAACCAAATCCGTTCAATAATAACGTTGATGCAAACAGTGAAATCCCAGAAAAACTACAGCACCTCGAAAGGAATTTTGGTCATGCTTTACTAGAGTTCCGACATGTAGAACCAACACAAAGGCATTCTCTGCCGAAGATGAACATCACAAAGGATCTGCGTGCACTAATAAGACACCTGAACAGCAAGGTTTTACCTATGCACTTGAATGCAACACTAACTGCGTTAGAGGTGCAAACTCTTGTGTATTGTGCAGCTGTAGCAACCGTTAGAACGTTGGACCGCAGAACAAGGCCTAAAAATGTAGTCGTTGCCCAAGAAAGGATCGAGACCCACCATGGAAGATCATGTTGGATATGGATGTCAGCAAAATAAGGTGCAAATTAGGTCGATTGACTCAATATAGGAAAGGAAATAGAACCAGAAAGCTGATACACCATGTTACTAAAATCATCCACCCTCGGCACATCCAGACATTGACACCAGCAATATTGGATGAGATTATATACTCCCAACGGCAGAGACTTGATGCTCTTACTGCTAGACTGCATCTGTACAAGAAAAGTAATGCAAGAGGCAACAAAATCGAACCTTTCAGGCAGATGAAAGAAGGTTCTATCGTGAACTGAGTGTAAAGCAAAACAACCAGCAATACGCCGAAGTTCCTCAATTGGAAGACATGGCTAGAGGAAGCAAGAGCAAGCAATAACCCTGAAATGGAGCTGACTAACATCACAGCTTCAGATGTTTCAACAGTCTTGCAAAGGGCAAGTAACTGGAAATCTCCAGGTCAGGACATGGTGCACAACTTTTGGTACAAGTAACTGACAAGTGTGCATCCTGCGTTGGCAAGGTCTTTTCAGAAGATCATCGAACACCCAGATCTGATGCCAGGGTTTATGTTCAAGGGTACTACGTTTATGTCGCCTAAAAAACAAGACGCTCAAAATCCATCTGAATTTAGACCGATAGCCTGTTTCCAACAATTTATAAATGCCTCACAGCCATCATTGCAGATAAGGTATATTCTCACTGCGACGAGAGTGAATATTTGCTTGAAGTCTTAAAAATATAAAAAATTTGCCCACCCATCATCGACTCTCAAAGTCGTGCGATAATGCTTTGGGGTATAAAAATCATCATCACCATCATATCACCAAGGATAACTAGATTATTACGAATTACGACGAGTTTCTTTCAAGGAGACTCCTTTAGTGCATTGTGCTTCTGTTTAGCATTGAACCCATTGAGCAAAACACTAAAAAGCATGTCTCATGGGTTCCGAATACATGACCCATCTACTATACACGGATGACCTGAAGCTATACGCTAGTTCGGACCAGAAACTGCAGCAAGTGATCGATGTCACAAAGCAGTTTCCAATGATATCGACATGGAGTTCGGACTAGATCAATGCAGAACAGTGCATTTAACCAGAGGAGAATTAGGAACCGTAGAACTAGAGAATGATTTCGAGAATGACATCGAGGCAATGGCTGAGGCGAGTCATATAAATACATGGGTATTGTCGAATCTAAGGGTATTCAGCATACGATAGTTAAGAAAAGCCTAACGACTGCATTCACTACAAGACTCAGATTGGTTCTGAAGAGTTCTCTTAACTCGGCAAGCAAGATCAGAGCAATCAACACCTATGCCATCCCTGTCCTCACGTACTCCTTTGGGCTCATTGAATGGTCGAAAACCGACCTCAAAAAATTAAACAGAATCATCCGCGTAGAAACTACGAAGCACCGAATACACCACAATAATTTGGCGATTGAAAGGGTAGTTCTACCACGACATAGAGGGGGTTGGGGCGTTGTAGATGTCAGGAAACTGCAAGTCACAAGTTATACAGTTGTGAGACTATTTTAACAGCCAGCGAGATGTTACGCTTTACAATACCATCTGCAGAGCGGATCTTGACTATACGCCCCTGAATTTGTCCTCAGAGGAGGCCTTGAATATCAGGGCCGAAACTATAGAGGAATTAGAAACTCAATGGAGACAGAAAGCCATTCACGGTGAGCACCCCAAAACGTTAGATCAATACGAAGTGGATAGTGAGGCATCCGAAATTTGGCTGAGAAAGGGCGTCCTGTATCCAGAAACGGAAGGATTCGTCATTGCGATTGAGGATAGGGTTGTCAGCACCAGGAATTATCGCAACCACGTGTTACATCAAGACGTGGTTGACCGGTGCCGATCATGTGGAGATACCAATGAATCCATCGAGCACATTATTATTGATGGTCGTCGTGTAATGGCTCAAAGAGAATATACGCACAGACATAATGATATGGCGGGCATTATACATCAAGAACTTGCCCTAAACCTAGGACTCTTTAACAAAATGGATGCCTTTCTATAGATACATTCCAATGGCCGTTTTAGAAAACGAAGATTACATCTTATATTGGGATGTCATTATCCAGACGGATCATTACATCCGAGCCAATCGACCCGACATCGTGATGCGAGAAAAAAAGGTGGAAGAGTCTACATCATCGACATTGCTTGTCCACTTAACCGAAATTAGCAGGCAAGCTATACAACCAAGATCAATAAGTATAGCGAGCTAAGGCAAAATTACCCTGTTAAAACGCCTAGCGCGAAAACTATTAGGTCTGCCGACCTCATCTTTTGCATGGAGATGTGTCTCATATCTAATGCGAGGAATAATAGTGAGAACCCGAATATTTTTTAAATATAATTATTAAAAATTGCCTTTTTGTCAGCAATGTGTACAATATTGCACATATCGCTGTCAAAAACGCCATTTTTGTATTACATTTATAAATAAAAGTTTCAGCTCATTCAGAAACTCTTTTTTTCCTACGTGTTCTGAAAGGTAATTTGTATTTTTTCTAAAATTTTGTGATCCAATATCTGTGATAAACATCCATAAATGTCAAATGTCAACTTTAGTATTTGCATGAAGCTTCCTAACTTTTGATTGCACTACTGGACTACTATCCATTTACTTTACGAAGGCCCCTCCAAAACACATCTACTTAAAACTTAGTAGTTTTTAATTAATTTTGCTAGAAGCCCAATTGATAGAAATGTTAGTACGAGGTCACAGGAGCATGTTAAATGGTCGACCTATTCTGAAGCTTTATAAGGGTCTATTACTCCTTTCAAGATAGAGGCAAAAACTTCTAAATAATCTCCCGTCGTGACTTCGCACTAACACTTACATGAATGGGGCTCCTAGCAATATTAGTTAAAAATTAATCAATTTTACACTGCCGACAGAAAGTTTGGGTACATTTGCTTTGATCGGTTGAAAATTCATACTTCGCTGCAAGGACGAATATCTGCGCACAAGCTGAATCCACGACTTTGTAAGTAGAATCATTTGAAAGATTAGACAATTTCGCGTCGAATCAGTCTACGTTTTAATTATTTTAATGAAAGAGTCAAAAAGTATTTAGTTTTAAAGTTAAAAGTTTTTTTTAGGAAAATGAAAATTTTGAAATGTTGAAATCAACACTTTGTCAAATCTAGGAAAGTGTTCCTAAAAATCTGGAAAAATCAAGAAATCAAGAACAAATCCTACTCTTTAAATCTTAATCGAGGGCACGATTAAATATTATGTAATTGCGGGGTATTCATACAAAAATTTACTCGTGCAATATTGATTTTTGGGAGCCAAAAGTCCGAGATTCGTTGTTAACTTTCACTTTTTTAGAAGGTACAACTTCAGAATGTGTGATAGAGCACAAAAAAAAGAAACAGAAAAGTCCTCTGGCAAAATTTGATCTGGGCTTACAAAAATGTAAAGGCTTGAACTTTTCGTTTTGAAGAAACAATCGAGAAGCAACGACGTGAAATTTTTGCTGAAGCTCAAGCGTACCGCCAACACCCTGTATATATATACTTTAGATTTGGCAAAGAGTTGAACTCAAGATTTCAAAATTTTCATTTTGCCAAAAAATACTTTTAACTTTGAAACTAAATATTTTTTGACTCTTCATTAAAATAATTTTAGCGTAGGCTGATTCGACGAAAAATTTTCTAATCTTTCAAATGATTCTACTTATAAAGTCGCAGATTCAGTTTCTGCGCAGATATTCATCTTTGAAGTGAAGAATAATTTTCAAACGGACAAAGGAAATGTACTCCAACTTTCTGTACGAAACGTAGATTTCTCAAACCTGCTGTTTTCAAACCAATTTTCGTACATGAACAAATGTGGACTTGTCTTATGCGCAATGAATGAAGCTTTATCATGGTATAATCTGAGTTTTTGTCATTTTTCTTTTGAGAGAAATTTTCAAAAATGTAGAGCTGTTTTGGTGGTGTCTTCGTAAAGTGAATGGATAGATAACGTAACTTCACTTCCATTCCACTTCCATAAATACCTATAAACAGGGGTGGAGCAGGGGCTAGGAATTAGTGACAATGGAGGAAAGGACCCATGAAAAAAATCTTGTTCGCGAGAGCGCGGAGCAAAGAAAGAAAAGTATACTAGGAAAAAATCAACCTAATAGGAAGCGGTGGGACCCGATTGGTTTCAGGGTTTGACAAAGAGTGAAAACGAGAAACAGAAGGACAGCAATGAAGAGAATGAGACAAGGGGAGGACTCAGTAAAAAAATAGAGCTGCAACTCGGGTATGCCGTGTCTACTAGCCGACTAGAAAACGTGAATTTCATGTTTCACATCCAAAACTTAAGTTTACACTTCAGGCTTTAGATCTTAAAGAACCTATACTCTACAAGTCTACAGACGTCACTCCACATTCGACTATCTACTGAGTCTACAGTCTACCTCTACCCCATTTTCCACTCCTACGTCCTAACCTAGCGACCTGGGAGCGTTGACTTCAACTTGATAGTCTGTCCCGAGTTCCAGCCGTCCAGACCTACCTTTTGATAGGTTTCTCATGCCGTTTTTTTCCCATAGATTACTAGTCTGATTGCAAACATGCTCATCTTTTCAAATTTAAAGCAGGGCACTGTCACTATGAAGCAGTGACTCATTATTTAAGATTTCAATCATCTTCATAAGACGACTGAAATATTCAGTACCCCGTCACTAAATCTTCAGTAACTAGTATAGTGACCTATATTTCCTATAATTCCTATATTTTCGTTAAATATTAGTAAATGTTTTTAAGATTCGTTCGTGTAAGCTCTCACTAAACAGTTTCATATAGTTTCCGAAACTTTAGAGCATGATACGCATCTGTAATAATTGTACAGAACTGTTAATTACATTCTATAAGCTGCTGCGATAGATGTTGCACCGCACCGTGCTGTCGTCCTACTAAAGAAAGGTGCAATCGACTTTTGTCATGAAAAATTAGCTTTTATAGTTGGATTCATAATGAAAACCCGAATTTATCTATGCTGATCATAATTAAAAATTGTAAATAAATTATGAGATAATTAGTTCTTCATTAGCATATCTACAGCGATTTTCGAGAAAACCTGATGAAGAAGGTCACTATCCACAGAAAAGTATGGCATATCTACACAAATTCGAACGAAGGAACTTAGAAAGATCCCAGGATCGGCGAAAGTGAATGTCTTTGAACTTATTTGAACATTTTCCGTATACCAGAGATATCATATAGTCTACACATATTATAAGTATAGTTAGAATAGAGATAATAAGAAGAGGTGTCTAAAGGAATTATCGAAGCAGCACCGGAAAATCATGAGAACATCGAAATAAAATGGCGACAATCTAATCGGGAGCAGTGTTATATCAGATTTACATTAGACATTTAAAGTGTTTTTACCACTTTATTTGCACGCCAATGTTAATTTTAAATAGAATTTGTGTCGGGGTCATAATAATTTACAAGTGTTTCGATTGTAGGCGGTAATTAAATTGAAATATGAATAAACGCGAGGAAAACAACAAACTTGAATTCCAAACGCATTATGCCGAATTCAGAGATATTCATTTTCTCTATATCAGACGGAAACGTGGCAACTGTAAGTTTATATATTTCTATATGAACTAAATTTTATCCTTATTTGAAGATAATAAAATTATACACAATCTATCGAAAATAATAAATTCTCTAATTTCGCAACTTGGTCAAAATTACTGATCTACGAGAAGGCTTTATATAAAGGAAATAAACGCTTACTTTAACTAAACGTTTTACCTCATCTAAGCGTACACATTCTTTTAATTTAATATATTCTAGATAAGCTCGATCGCCTCAACACAACTGTAGGGTTTTGTAGCCTCGGGCAGATTACAGTTTCGGTCGTGTGTCCGACAAGGGTGGTCCAAAAATTCATTGCAAAATTTTTTTTCACCGTAGAGGGCAAGTAACCCCCCAAAAGTTTCCATTTCCGGAGAAGAAAAATCCCTAATTTTTTTTTCGAAATTCGAATATTAACACGTGCCACCGGGCACTTCAAAATCCTATTTAATTACATGGGAATATTTTGTATTTTCAAAAAATTGAATTTATACCAATTTGTATTAATTTTTTCTGAAGTAAAATTTCTTCAAAAATTTTTAGATATAAAAATTTAGACTATCAGGCCTCATTTAATTTTTGAGTGGGGAAGGGGGGGGGTAAAATTTAAAAATACTGTAATGAGAGCTTCGAGGGATTAATTGAGAAAATTTTCGTCTGGTTTTAATAGTTTCAACGGAATTTCAAAAAATTGTTTTTCTAAGAATTTCTGACATGTTAAGGCTTTTTCCGATATTCCAGGGATTAATTTTGATGATTCTCACTGAATTTTTATCATAATGTTTAAACGTTTTTTTTCAAAGAATTTCATAAATCAAGAACTACACAGTATTTCAGAGATTTTTTACATTATCGAGAGAATATCAGAATATTTTTCAAATACTCAATTTTTCGAACACTTAAATTCGAAAGGCGACGAAATTTGAAGCGAACTTGCAACACATGTCATCTCTTTATCCCTCTAAAGAAAACAAAATTAGTCTTGAGTCAGTTTTTGAAGAAATAAGACGTGTTTCCCAAACTGCGAAAGAAACCAAATATGAAATTCTAAAATTTTGATCATTTTTCCTTTAAACTGTGTACCTTTATACAAAAAATCTCATACAAGATTTTTTAACCGCGTATAGTTTTTCAATTTAATTATACCGCGTAAATCAAGTGTAATCTGAAAAGTGGACAGAAAATAGAAGAGCTCGAAACCTTTTTTCAAAGATAAGTTTTTCTTTTATACCAATTTGTATTAATTTTTGCTGAAGTAAAATTTCTTCAAAAATTTTTAGAGATAAAAATTTGCAGTTCAATTATGAGAACCATTTTAATATTTCAAGCAGGAGACAATTTAATATATATATATCTATCTTTAAAAAAAAAAAAAAAAAAGCTCCTCGTTTAGAGGTAGGCCCGGATTCGGCAGATGGGCACATAATAATAACTCCTATTTATTACAACGCTGCTGAAGGCTGGTAACCTTCTCAGTATAAATCACCAACCAATTGAGACTCTCGGTTTCCTTTTTTTGGGCCCCCCCCCCCCCCGTAACAGAAGTTTTTGGTGGGACTGACGTTACAACTAGACTCTCCACCGTACGACGAATAATCACTTAACTTGGACATGCTTTCGGCTCACAAAACAAATTTCGCGCATGAAGGTGATAGTTGGGTGTACAATCTAAACATGAATAATACAAACAATAAAGTAGCCTCGGAATGGACTGAAACTTCGATTGACGAAAAGCATACACACAGTAAACGTAAAGTTCGAGTTTCAGGCGATGAATGGAGACTGAGTGTTTAAATATTTAATATATATTTAAATAAACTAGATATTTTATGTGTACCTGAGACGAAGAAAAAGGGTTGCGAAAGTAGAAACATAGAAAATGGGGTGTTGAAAGGCGGTTCTGAAATATGGTCAGGAGTAAACAGTGAATCACATGGTAGCCAGGGGGTCGGTTTAATTATGAATGAAAAAGCAAGACAACATCTCAAAGATCATGGTTTTTTTATCTCCCAGATTGTTGTGGGCTACAATGAAGGTAGGAATCAGAAGATTATTTATCATAGCGTGCTACGCCCCAGTTGATAGTGACCCGAGAGAAGTCAAAGACGCCTTCTGGGACAATTTAAATGACACAATAAGTATTTGCGATCAAGGTGAAAGAATAATTCTGCTAGGAGATATGAACGGATGGGTCGGTGTCCAACGACAGGATACAGATACAGAAAGGGTGCTAGGTAAATTTGGGCATCCAACAAGGAAAAATTATAACGGGGAAAAATTAGTTAGCTTATGCTTAGAACAGGGCCTATTTATTACAAATACTTGGTTTAGACATAAAATGATCCACATGTACACCTGGCGTAAAGGAAATAGCCACAGTATAATTGACTTTGTTATTGAGGATGAAAGACTAAGAGAACTAGTTAAAGATACAAGAGTCATGAGGGGTACCGAATGCAGTACTGATCATTACCTCTTAGTCTCCAAAATAAATTTAGGGCGGGGATGGAGAAGAAAGAGAACAAAAAGAAAAAAAAACGCGAATAAAGATTGAAAATTTACAGAAACCGGAAGTGCGAATAGACTTTCAAAATAGGTTAAACGAACCTACAGATGAGACAGTTTGGAAGGGGTTATTAAACAATAAAGATATAGAGGCATGTGGACTTTGCTACGGGATATCATCGTTAAAACTGCGACCGAAGTATGTGGTACGGCAGTTGTAGGAAGAAAATCTGGGGATGCATGGTGGAATGATGAAATTGAGGCAGCCCAAAAAGAAAAAAAAAAGAAGCGCACAACAAAACGCTGAACATGACAGGTCTTAGCGATGAGGAGAGAAAAAGGCTCAAGAATGATTACAGATACAAAAATAGGAAAGTTAAACGACTAGTCAAAGAGAGTAAAGAGAAAATCAGAACAGAAGAAGAGAACAAAATACAAAACTACTTTGAAGGAATAATGAAACTATTATATAAACAGTTGAAGGAAAGTAAAAGTACCGAGTTTGGCAGCATGAGAAACAGCAAAGGTGAAATGCTATATTATATAGACGGGATAGTGGACGCTTTAAAAGACTCTTTTAAAGAACTATTAGGAGGTGAAGATATAGTACAACAAAACTGCGACATAGAACATAATACATTAGAAAACCCAATTGAAAATGTCTGTTTCACTGAGGTCAAAGACATAATAAAGAACTTGAAAAACGGTAAAGCTGCTGGTGTAGACAGTATTAGCGCTGAAATGCTTAAATACGGTAGCGAGTACATCCTCACAGGTTGTGCGAATTGATAAATTTATGTATCGAGACGGGAGAAGTCCCAGACGATTGGAGGAAAGCGATTATCGTACCAATATACAAAAGAAAGGGAGACCAAAGCAACTGCAGCAATTACAGAGGTATCAGCTTACTAAGTACCGTAAGTAAAATATACTCAAAAATACTTATTCGTAGGGTAATGGAAATCACAGAAGAAAAGATATGGGAAGTCCAAAGTGGTTTTATGCCAGGAAGATCATGGACAGATCAGATATTTAGCCTAAGACAGATCACAGAAAAAAGCTTGAGAGTAGGAAAGAAAGTTTTCTGTGCATTTATTGACCTAGAAAAACCATTTGACAAGGTGAATAGAAGTAAACTTTGGGTAGTCCTTAAAGAGTACGGAGTAAATGGAGGGCTCCTGCAAGTAATAAAAACAATATATAAAGGTAGTAAAGCGAGTTTAAGGGTAAATAGGAAACTGAGTGACTGGTTCCATATTATGCAAGGCGTGAAACAAGGATGCGTTATGTCCTCGTGGCTATTTATCATATTCATGGATAAGTGTCTAAGAACTGCACTCTTTGACGAAGAAGGTGTAGGTCTCCAAACAGTCAAGGTACGTGGGTGAGCTTTCGCAGATGACAAGATTGTTATGGCAGAATCAGTCGATGACTTGCAAAGAATGTTGAATTAACCTTATACAAGCATGAAGGACATGGGACTCAAAATTAACGTAGATAAAACAAAAATCATGGTGTTTGAGGGAAAAAGTGAGAAAACAATGTGCAACATTGTCCTAAATAATGAGAGATTAGAACAAGTTGACAAGTACGTATACCTAGGTAGTCTATTCACTAGCGACGGAAAAATAGATGGGGAGTTAGATAGGCGCATAAATAAGGGTAAACAGGTTATCGGTAGAGCAGGGTCCATTCTCACAAATAAAAATATATCAAAAAAAGCTAAAATGGCCATACATAATTCTATATTCGTACCGACTGTACTATACGGTAGCGAGACCTGGACCTGTCAAGAAAAGGACAGGAGTAAAATTAACGCGATCGGCATGAAACCTCTGCGCATAATATGCGGGAAAACACTGGTGGACAAAGTCTGAAACGAGACAATCCTCAAAGAATGTGGTGCAAAAGAGAAAATAGTTGACACATTGGAAAGAAATTAGTTAAGATGCTTCGGTCATCTTGAAAGAATGAAAGATGAACGACTGACCAAACAAGTGTATAAGGGTAAAGTACATGGCAGAATGCCCAGAGGTAGACCGCCGAAAGAATGGTTAGAATCTGTAAATAAGACATTAATCCAAATAGACATAAGAAGCCATGGAAACACGAAAGCTTGCATGAAAAAATGCATGGACATGAAGGAAGCTAGAGTAGTACGCCAGGACAGAAAAGTGTGGCGACAAATAGTTTGTAAACAGAATGACAATAGAATGAATGACGCCTGAAACAAAGACCTTGGAAACTAATGAGCCGAAGTGGGGAACCATACATAACAATTTTGTGAGGCTCTTCACTTGGGCTGATCGCTAGAGAGATTGATCAGCAACCTGGGTCGGAGCAGTGTTGCGGAATAAACGTGTCATTTAAATAAATAACCCGAGAATTCCAGATCAATCTAAAATATCTATACCTAACAACTATATAACTAGATAACTATCTACCTTATACCTATATACCTACCTACTTTACACCTATATACCTATTTAACCCATACCTATCTACTCTATACCTATATACCCATATACACACTACTATTTTACAACCGTGCAAGTCACCCCTACCCCGAAAGGGAAATGGCTTAATGGTATAATAATAATACTTCAGGGTTCGATCGAAACGTGTCATCTTTTTTTAGGGATTGAAGAGGAGTACCTATGAAATAAAACCATACTAATAACTTTTATTTATATCCCCCCCCCCCCACAGCGCCCCAAATATGACCCAAAAATAAAAAAACTACATTTTTACGTATTATTGTTACTTCTTAGCAATTTCCGTCGTCTTTTTCATAAAAATAATTACTAATGGACAATTTGAATATTTCCCAAATAATGTAAAAAATAATCGTATTTTCTGATTGAAATGTAATAGTTTGTCATTGTTTGGAGTAGTAATATTTTTTTTAAACATTAATGTTTTTCGGGAATAAATTTTTTGCGAATCAATAATTGTTTAAAGGAGTTACATTTGTTTAAACAATTAAAAATTGTTTAAAAAGTCATTGAAAATATTCAAATTGTCCATTATTAATTATTTGTATGAAAAAGACGACGGAAATTGCTAAAAAGTAACAATAATACGTAAAAATGTAGTTTTTTTATTTTTGGATCATATTTGGGGCGCTGGGGGGGTAAGGGTGGGTTAAAAATAAAAGTTATTATTATGGTTTTATTTCATAGGTACTCCTCTTCAATCCCGAACAAAGTTGGCACGTTTCGAGCAAACCCTGAAGTATGACTTCAATTTTACAAAAATCCAAAATTTCCCCATGTTAATTAAATGGGATTTTGAAGTGCCCGGTGGCACGTGTTAATATTAGAATTTCGAAAAAAAAATTAGGGATTTTTTTCTGCGGAAATGGAAACTTTTTTGAGGGAGAGGACTTGCCCTGTAGCTCGAACAGCGTTTTTGGACCACCCTAGTGTCCGACCATCGTACTTTTTTCCTAGAAGCGGAAGTGGGGGGAAATTATATGAGGGAAAGTAGGGGGAATGAAGGGAGGGAAAGTAAGTTAAATGATGGGAGGGAAAGTAAGTTAAATGATGGGAGGGGAAGTAAGTTAAATAAGGGTAGGGGAAATGCAGGGAGGGAGAGCAGGGGGAAGTGAGGGGGATAGGTTAAATGCGTGGAGATGAGGGGAGGGGAGTAGGGAAGAGAAAGTGATAGGAAATGAACGGCGGGAAGTAAGGCAGATGAATGCTGGGAAAGTAAGGCAGATGAGGGTTGGGGAAGTAAGGGACGAAGGGGAAATGAGAGTAGGGGAAGTAGGTCAAGTGAAAAGAAATGAGGGTGGGGAAGTGAGGGAAGGAAAAGTGGTGGAAGTGAGGGGAAATATGAGGGAGTAGAGGGAGTGAGGAGAGGGGGAAGTACATGACGCAGGACTAATTTTTTCCCAAAGTTTCGAAAAACACACGTACACAGCGACTTTCGCTGCACTGAGATTTGAGCGTCACTCGGTCCAACGTTCCTCGAAAAAAGGCAAATCTACATTTTTATATTTGAAAACAAAATGAATAATAATGACTAATTTAAGAATCTGATTTTGTTATAAATGGGGTTTTTGCATATTTTCAAATAATTTTTTTTTTTAGTAAAATTAAAAGAACACCAAAAAAATAATGTAACTCCAAAAGGAAAGTTTTTTTAAATCAAGTTTAAATATTTTTTTTAATGTTTAAAAAGTATATTTTTTGAATTTTTGCGGGAAGTACTTTGCAGGAAGTACTTCATTCTGATTAGCGCGGTTGTCCGGTTGGTGATGGAGGTGATGGAATATAATATGGCCGCTAGCGACTGAATAGGTAAACCAGCCCTATCCGACTAAAAAGAAAATGGCGCTTCCTTAGTGATTATAGTTTGTATGTGCGAGATTTCCTCACCAGAGCGGCGCTGCACGCGGCACGCTTTAAAAATGCATTATACTAATAGAAAAATATTTAATAATTTAAAATAATGAAGTTTTTGAACAATATGAGGCGAAATAATGTTTGTAAAATGATTCTAGAACATAAAATACACCTTTTCCATTAATCTACTATAATATAAAATAGAAAAAGAACACATAAAATTACGTAAAATGTATACAGTGGATATTCAGCAAGAATTTCTTAAATATTTTGTATGTTATCCCCATAAACCCAAAAATCTCTAAAAAAATATTAAAAAAATCTTAAGCTTCTAAACAGAAATATTTTCCATTTTTATTTTTTTCAGCTTCATACGAATGAAAGAAAAATTTTTGGTTAAGCCCTGTGTTCGCCATAAAAACGCATGTAAAGGGATATATATATATATATACTTTATTAAAAAATTGAAAAATATTCATTATTAATTATTAAATTTGATAGTATATATTTTTAACATGTATTAATTTTAATTCCAGTTCCATGTATTAATTTGAAGTCTATAGACTTCAAATTAATAACTTAACTCAACTATTAACTATAGTTAAGTGTCGCAAAGCTTGGCTGCTTTTTTCTTCAAGACGCTAATTTTTTTGATTTCAGCCATTTCCTGTCTTACAAATTGTCTCATCCTTATTTGTAAATAAAATTGAAGTATATATGCTAATACCTCCACAGCTTCATTTGCATGTTCTTTGCATTGAAAATTAAATTTTGTTTTGGATGAAATTAAATCGTTTAGAATTAGGTCAAAAGAATTGCTGGATCGGCAATATACATTGTAACCAGTAATATTCTATCTTATAATTTGATTTCTTTTATTAAATATGAATGTTGAAAACCACATCAAAATTAACAAACATTCCAATTTTAATAAAATATGATATACATTTTCTGATATAAAATTTAAGAAACGAAATATATCTATGCAACAATTCATCGTTACCTTTTTGAAGCTGAGCAATTCCATGTCAAATCATCTGAAGAATTTCAGCTATTGTTTGTCATTTTTATAAAAATTCTAGAATCCGTTCTCTTAGGTGTTGAAAGAAAAACCTCAAAATAATTTTTTTTTTGTAACAAAAAAGCTTAGGAGATATTCAGAATTGAAAATTTTGGTCCTTTTTTTCTTAAACTTTCATAACTTTGGTGATTTTAGTGATATTAAGGTCTATTTTTTTATAAATTATTCGTAATAGGATGCAGTTTTGAAAAATATTTTCTGAAGAGAAAAATTTCAAAAACTTCTTGAATTTTTCAAAAACTAATTTTGAAACTGAATTTCTAAAAAAAAAACACTTTTCGTTTTCTTCATTTTTTATGTATAGATAGCTTGCAATGTCCTTTTGGCCAGGAAGGAATAGTCTATTCACTATTCCTTCGTGGTTTTGGCGTACGTTTTTAATTATTTATCGAAAACTAAGGGAGATCCCATTTTGATATTTACAGGACTTGTAGAGGACATTGGAAGCCATCTACATAAAAAAATGAAGAAAATAAAAAATGTTTTTTTTCAGATATTCAGATTCAAAATTAGTTTTTGAAAAACCAAAGAAGTTTTTGAAATTTTTTTTTCCAAAAACATATTTTCAAAGCTGCGTCTTATTACGAATAATTTACAAAAAGTGGACCTTAATATCGCTAAAATCACCAATGCTATGAAAAGTTAAGAAAAACAGGATCAAAATTTTCAATTGTGAGTATCTTCCAAGTTTTTGGATTTTTTCAATAATTATTTTGTGATTTTTTCTTTCAACACCTGAGGGAACAAATTCTAAAATTTTCATCAAAATTTCTAACAATAGCTGAAATTCTTCGGATGATTTGACATGGAATTGCTCAGCTGATTTTTCTATACATGATATTCATATACTTAAAATATTAAAGTTCGGAAAAGATGAAATAAAAACTTTATATTACGAAACTGCTCTATTAAAAACATAATTCTTTTTTTAATTTAGGTTTGATTGCCCCACCTTCTGATAAATTCCAGATAAGTTTAGCGCATGTTAAATCTTATGGTATAAATTTAACTGAAGGTTATCAAAAGATGGATCAACCTGTCATTAAACAGTAAAAATGAAGCTCTCAAATTTAACAAGGCTTTGTACGACAAAATCCTACAGTGCAAAAGATGAAAGATAAAGAATTTGAAGGATTCCATATAATACTTTTCTTTTATTTTTGTTAAAATTAAATATTTTATGAATTATGTATAAAACAAGTTTTCAAGATATTTTTTTAACTATTTCTTTCTAACTAAAACCAATGTGTAGGATTTTAGGGAATTTTGTAAGGAAAAAAAGCTACCGAATATAAAAATTTAATAAAAACACACGCTTCGTCTTTATTTCGTACGTCGTTTTTTAAAATAAAATCTTTTCTCAATATCGCTTTTTGCGATATCAATATCAAATATAGGAATCTCACCAAATCACTTAAACGCACCATATTTACTCATTATAATAAATTATTCATTACATATTTTTGAAAATCACCGTTCAGCACAATGGGCACAATGCTTTTGTAGAGCGTGGCGCGTGCAACGCGCTCTGGTGAGAAAATTTTGCACATAGAAACTATAATCACTAAGGGAAGCACGTTACGCCGTTGCAGACACGGGGAGTAGGATAGGGCTGAGGTAAACAGTAAACATAACCTATTGTAAAAGATATTCAAATTGAGGTTATCTTTGGAAACATTTCATTCTCACGCACTTGAATGATATTATTCATTACTATCTTTTTTAAGGTTTTATATTTCAAGCAAAATTGTATTGCTTTTTGACAATTATAAGTAAATAAATAACTCTGTTAGAAATTGTAAATTGAATTTTCGCCAGCTATCTGCTAGATACTTCGTGAGTCAATAGATCATTATTCTGATTGGTTACGCGCTTTTTGGGAAGTGACGTTCCAAGGTCACAGAGCTTTTGAATAGGGATTTCAATACTTTTCTTCAACATTTTTTTTCTCCACAATGAAGTTTTCAAAATTTTTTCTAAATGCACCAAAATGTTCAGAATGTTATGCAGTATTTAAAACATATATTACCTAAAATTCATGCAACGACCCCATTGTTAAATTATTTATTGTAGCTACACATAAATGATGACCAATATTTCAAATTTTAAATAATAAAGATTGATACCCGTAAATAATGACTTCCTACATTAAGCCGGCGCGGCGACAGCGACAGACAGTTGACGGGCCGAGAGTAAAAGCGGTGTAGAATTAGTAGAGGAGCGAAAGCGAATTTGAAAAGCTTCAGCGTAACAATGGTTTGAATGAGCGTCAGAGGGAAAGCGGATTGAAATACGTTAAGGGCAGAAACGGCTTAGACGCCTAAACCGTTTCTCCTCGCGGCCGAAACTCAAGCCGTTTTTCCCTGTAGTCTCGTGGAAACAGTATCTCCAGTACAGAGGCTCCAGAACGTGGGATTTTTCAGCCCCCACCACGTTCCCATCTGGGAGCAAACATGCAAACGTAGCGTGTCGGTGAGACGGCTCTGTTACGCGTTCCGTCGGCCATCCTCGTGTAAAGCCGAAAGTGCACGAGGAACCCGTGCCTCGGGCCGAGCTCGCTCGAGTCGGACTTCGGAGTCGCTCGACTTCACGATTCGGTTTCGTTGGCTTGTTGGCTATTACGAGGTTTGGGTTGATTTTTGTTTTCAAAAATTCACACCTAAACGAAAGACTTCAAATACATGTAATGAAGTCTTGAAATATTCAATGATTATGTCTTACAGGAATGTATATGGGATTTGAAGGTAAGGTTAATAATATCTATCACTTTCAAGTGGTTTCATTTTTTATTATTTACGTTTTATTTTTCAATCGATTTTAAATATTGCAAAGTTAGAATGATAATAAATAATTATTATTTTCAATTTATTGAATTAATCAACATTTTTACTATGTACTTACCTCTGATAATTACCTTTCTTTTCATGCTATTTTAGGCTATAATCACAATTTAGTGGATTTTAAGAGAAAAAGCCGAAAAATTATTAACTTGACCTCATATGCTTTCCTAATATACAAAAACTATATAAAACCTTCAATGTTTTAAAATATTTATCTCAACATTACAAAATTTATTTTTTACACTTTTATTTTAATTGTGAAATAATTGTAATTGGAAATTAATTGTGAATAATATTGTAAAATAAACCTTGAAAATTTATTTTATAAATAAATATCTCATGATTTTTTACGGGCAAAGCAATTTTAAAGTTAAGTCTTTGTAGTATTTTAATAACTAATGCACATGTTTTCAAAATATTTTTCCTTGATTCTGCCCTCATAGGTTCAAACATGGTACAAAAAACCATCGTGAAATTTCAAATGAAAACTGTACTCTGTATAAATTAATTTTGAAAATGAAACATATTAATACCTTTTATAAATATTCTTAAATTTTATTTGAATATAATACACATTCATTTTTATTTAAAGAATTCTTGTAAATAGTTGGTCATTTTTTTAATTTTACGACATTTTTGTACCATGTTTGACCTAAGGGAATAGATTTCAGGAATGAAATTATAAAAATATCTCAATTAGTTAGTGTTTGGTTGATAATTATATTTTTTGTTGAAATTTTTATTTCACATATCTGAAATATTGAAAAATTTTGTGAAATTTGGTCAAGAATCCTATATGAAAATTATATTTATATATAAGCTTAAAATGAGCAGAAAAAAAAGTTAAAAAATAAACAGTTATTCGAAATTTTTATTTTGTACACAAAAATATTTTTCACCTTAAATTATAATTTTGTTGGAATTTTTCTTTTTTCTTCATTAAAAAATTTTTTTATTTGAAAATTTATTTATTTGGTTGAAATTTCATTCTTTGAAGGTTGATTTCAACTGTTTTTAATTAAAAATTCGAATTTTTTCATTGAACAAGCATTCACAACATTTTTCGTTGAAAATTCAGCTTTTTTGGTTGAAAATTCAACTTTTTAGTTCAAACTTATATTTTTTGTTGAAATTTTGATTGACATACAGAAATATTCAAAAATCTTGGAAAATTTTCTTAAGAATCTCAGGAAAATTATATTTTACCTACAACCTTAACAATGAATAACTTAAAGAATAAATAGTTATTCGAAATTTTTACTTTGTATTAAAAATTATTTTTTGCCCTAAATTATAATTTGGTTGTAAGTTTCCTTTTTTCTTGGCTGAAAATCGTTTTTACTTGAAGATTTATTTATTTTTTTGAAAATTCATTTTTTTATTGTTAAATTGAACCGTTTTTTATTAAAAACAATTTTTTTTAATTGAAATAGCAATTATCACATTTTTCGTTGAGAATTAATCTTTTTTGCCTGAAAATTAACCTATTCATTTGAAAATGTTTTTTTTTGTTCAAATTTCAATTTAAAATATCTGAAATCTTAGAAATCTATCACTTTCAAGTGGTTTCATTTTTTATTATTTATGTTTTATTTTTCAATCGATTTTAAATATTGCAAAATTTAAATGATGATAAATCATTATTATTTTTAATTCATTAAATTAATCAAAATTTTTACTGTGTACTCATCTCTGATAATTACCTTTCTTTCCATGCTATTTTAGGCTATAATCACAGTTCTTGGGATTTTAAGAGAAAAAGCCGAAAAATTATTACTTTGAACTCATATGCTTTCTTAATATATAAAAACTTTATAAGACCTTCAATGTCTTAAAATATTTATCTCAACATTACAAAATTTAGTTTTTACAATTTTATTTTAATTGTGAAATAATTGTAATTAGAAATTAATTCTGAATAATTGTAAAATACATTTAAAAAAATTTATTTCATAAAGAAATATCTCATGATTTTTAAAGGACAAACCAATTTTAAAGGTAAGTCTTTGTAGTATTTTAATAACTAACGAACATATTTTCACAATATTTTTCCTCGATGCTGCCCGGATATGGTCAAACATAGTACAAAAAACCGTCGTGGAATTTCAAATAAAAACTGTACTCAAGAAATAAACAGTTATTCGAAATTTTTATTTTGCATACAAAAATATTTTTCGCCTTAAATTATAATTTTGTTGAAATTTTTCCATTTTCTTCATTAAAAAATTTTTTGATTTGGAAATTTATTCATTTGGTTCATTAAAATAGCAATTATTACATCTGTCGTTGAAAATTCATCTTTTTTGGTTGAAAATTGAACTGTTTAGCTAAAACTTATATTTTTTGTTGGAATTTTGATTGACATACAGAAATATTCAAAAATCATTGAAAATTTTCTTAAGAATCTCAGGAAAATTATATTTTACCTATAACCTCAAAAATAAATAACTTAAAGAATAAATAGTTATTCGAAATTTTTATTTTGTATTAAAAATTATGTTATGTCTCTAATTATAATTTGGTTGTAATTTTCCTTTTTTCTTGACTAAGAATCGTTTTTACTTGAAAATTTATTTTTTTAAAGGTAAATTCAACCATTTTTTATTAAAAATAATTTTTTTTTATTGAAATAGCAACTATCACATTTTTCGTTGAGAATTAAACTTTTTTGCCTAAAAATTAAACTATTCCCTTTAAAATGTTTTTTTTGTTCAAATTTTAATTTGAAATACCTGAAATCTTAGAAAATATTTCGAAATTGTTGTCAATAATCTTAGAAAACTCATATTTATATTTATTCTTACAATTTTATTTTAATGCTAAAATAATTTTAAATGGAAATTAATTGTAAATAATTGTAAAATAAATTCAACGAAATTTATTTTATAAAGAAATATCCCATGATTTTGAAAAGACAAAACAATTTTGAAGGTAATTCTTTGTAGTATTTTAATTACTAATGAACATATTTTTAGAATATTTTTCCGTGATTCTGCCCTAGGGTCAAACATGGTAAAAAAAACCGTCGTAGAATTTAAAATAAAAACTGTACTCTGTATACATTAATTTTAAAAATGAAAAATTCTAATATTTTTTATAAATATTCCTAAATTTTATTTGAATATGATACACATGAAGACCTTTCAAATGATTTTTCCTAAACACTATCAGTGTTCAACACTCAAAAAATAAAATTAAGAAAGGTCAGAAATTCATGCAGTTGTTTTTTAGAAAATCCCACACATTTTTTAATAAAACTCATTTCCACACCACCATTAAAACCAAATTATAATTTAAGGAAAAACATAATTTTTAATACAGAATAAAAATTTGGAATAACTATTTATTCCTTAAGTTATTTATTTTTGAAGTTATAGGTATAAATATAATTTTCTGAAGATTCTTAAGAAAATTTTCAATGATTTTTGAATATTTCCGTATGTCAATCAAAGTTCCAACAAAAAATATAAGTTTTAGCTAAACAGTTCAATTTTCAACCAAAAAAGATGAATTTTCAACGACAGATGTAATAATTGCTATTTTAATGAACCAAATGAATAAATTTCCAAATCAAAAAATTTTTTAATGAAGAAAATGGAAAAATTTCAACAAAATTATAATTTAAGGCGAAAAATATTTTTGTATGCAAAATAAAAATTTCGAATAACTGTTTATTTCTTGAGTACAGTTTTTATTTGAAATTCCACGACGGTTTTTTGTACTATGTTTGACCATATCCGGGCAGCATCGAGGAAAAATATTGTGAAAATATGTTCGTTAGTTATTAAAATACTACAAAGACTTACCTTTAAACTTGGTTTGTCCTTTAAAAATCATGAGATATTTCTTTATGAAATAAATTTTTTTAAATTTATTTTGCAATTATTCAGAATTAATTTCTAATTACAATTATTTCACAATTAAAGTAAAATTGCAAAAACTAAATTTTGTAATGTTGAGATAAATATTTTAAGACATTGAACGTCTTATAAAGTTTTTATATATTAAGAAAGCATATTATTTCAAAGTAATAATTTTTCGGCTTTTTCTCTTAAAATCCCAAGAATTGTCATTATAGCCTAAAATAGCATGGAAAGAAAGGTAATTATCAGAGATGAGTATACAGTAAAAATTTTGATTAATTTAATGAATTTCTAAGATTTCAGATATTTGAAATTGAAATTTGAACAAACAAAAAAAAAAATTTTCAAACGAATAGGTTAATTTTCAGGCAAAAAAGATTAATTCTCAACGAAAAATGTGATAATTGCTATTTCAATTTTAAAAAATTATTTTTAATAAAAAACGGTTCAGTTTAACAATAAAAAAAATGAATTTTCAACATAATAAATAAATTTTCAAGTAAAAACGATTTTTAGCCAAGAAAAAAGGAAAATTACAACCAAATTATAATTTGGGGCAAAAAATAATTTTTAATACAAAATAAAAATTTCGAATAACTATTTATTCTTCAAGTTATTTATTGTTAAGGTTGTAGGTAAAATATAATTTTCCTGAGATTCTTAAGAAAATTTTCCAAGATTTTTGAATATTTCTGTATGTCAATCAAAATTTCAACAAAAAATATAAGTTTGAACTAAAAAGTTGAATTTTCAACCAAAAAAGCTGAATTTTCAACGAAAAATGTTGTGAATGCTTGTTCAATGAAAAAATTCGAATTTTTAATTAAAAACAGTTGAAATCAACCTTCAAAGAATGAAATTTCAACCAAATAAATAAATTTTCAAATAAAAAAATTTTTTAATGAAGAAAAAAGAAAAATTCCAACAAAATTATAATTTAAGGTGAAAAATATTTTTGTGTACAAAATAAAAATTTCGAATAACTGTTTATTTTTTAACTTTTTTTTCTGCTCATTTTAAGCTTATATATAAATATAATTTTCATATAGGATTCTTGACCAAATTTCACAAAATTTTTCAATATTTCAGATATGTGAAATAAAAATTTCAACAAAAAATATAATTATCAACCAAACACTAACTAATTGAGATATTTTTATAATTTCATTCCTGAAATCTATTCCCTTAGGTCAAACATGGTACAAAAATGTCGTAAAATTAAAAAAATGACCAACTATTTACAAGAATTTTTTAAATAAAAATGAATGTGTATTATATTCAAATAAAATTTAAGAATATTTATAAAAGGTATTAATATTTTTCATTTTCAAAATTAATGTATATACAGAGTACAGTTTTCATTTGAAATTTCACAATGGTTTTTTGTACCATGTTTGAACCTATGAGGGCAGAATCAAGGAAAAATATTCTGAAAACATGTTCATTAGTTATTGAAATACTACAAAGACTTACCTTGACAATTCTTTTGTCCATAAAAAATCATGAGATATTTATTTATAAAATAAATTTTGTAAAATTTATTTTACAATATTATTCACAAACAATTAATTTCCAATTACAATTATTTCACAATTAAAATAAAAGTGAAAAAAATAAATTTTGTAATGTTGATATAAATATTTTAAAACATTGAAGGTTTTATATAGTTTTGGTATTATTAGGAAAGCATATAAGGTCAAGTTAATAGTTTTTCGGTTTTTTCTCTTAAAATCCACTAAATTGTGATTATAGCCTAAAATATGTTGAAAATAATAATTATTTATTATCATTCTAACTTTGCAATATTTAAAATCGATTGAAAAATAAAACGTAAATAATAAAAAATGAAACCACTTGGAAGTGATAGATCTTATTAACCTAACCTTAAAATCCCATATACATTCCTGTAAGACATAATCATTAAATATTTCAAGACTTCATTACATGTATTTGAAGTCTTTCGTTTAGGTGTGAATTTTTGAAAACAAAAATCAACCCAAACCTCCGAATAGCCAACAAGCTGGCCTACACAGCATGTAACAGAGCCGACTCACCGACACGCTACGTTTGCATGTGTCGCTCCCAGATGGGAAAGTGGTGGGGGCCGAAAATTCCCATGTTCTGGATGGGTTGGGACTGTGGGTAAAAGCGGCTTGAGTTCAGACTGGGAGCCAAAGCGGGTTGAAGTCCAAAACCGTTTTTCCCCGCGGAATAATTTCAGTTCGTTTCTACTCTGACGCTCAATCATTCCGTTTTCACTCCCATACTTTTTTCAAGTCTTCTTTGCGTTGACACGAAAACTGAAACCGCTTCTCTTCTGCAACTCATTTTGCACCGCTTTTACTCTCAGCCCGTCAGTTATGGGTCCCTTCCATGGGAGCCAAGGGCACATAGTACGCAAATGTGCAGTTGCGATAATTGAAATTTAGAAAAACATGCGCTAATAAATAGAGCAAGATCGATTTACCCTGGAACGATAATTTTCTTTTCAAAAGCGACCTTCTTTATTTTGGAGGGTTACCTCAATCATATCAGAGGGTCAACTTTATTATCTGTTGTCCTTCTCCTACCTACATATACCTGTATATTCATAAGAGTAAGAGAGACAAGAGACAAAAATTTAAATTAACAAATAGAACCTGAAAAACATGAAAATTGATACAAAATCCACCAATTCTAAAAGCATCTTTATTATTTTTGAAGAGTAGAATGCCTGAGACATGATTGCATATGCAGAAAAACTTTGACAGCATATTACTTTGAGCACGAGAGGCTAAGGAATCGGCGTCACTGCACTGAATAAAACATTTTTTACACTAGAAAATTCAGAAAAGAATATAAATGGGTATTACAAATCGCGCAAGACTTATTTTCTTATCAACGAATTATGAAATTCTGAGCACGTTTCCGGTCAAAAATGTTGAGATTATGCACTGATTAATGAGTGACACCTTTATCCTTCATCCCTCGGACGTATTGAATTTGTCTTTTGAAATCAGAACGAAAACCACTTAACCCACTCTCCAACTTGTTCTCCACATTTTATTCATTCTCCACACATCTTTGAAGTATTAACACGTGGTTTAAACTAATTAAAAATGTTGTGTAACACGGCAAATATGACGCCGAACGTTAGTCCCTCCAAAAATGCATTTCGGGTGTCGGGTGTGTTCGCTCGACGTTCGATAGAGGTCGTGACGCAGCCACTTCTGTTTGACATTCTGGAGTGTCGATTTGACTATACTGAAAGTGAGTCTAATCACCTGTGGATATTCAAACAGACTATAAAATTATAGTCTGTCTGACTATGAAGAAAAAATTGTGGATGGTACTTGGTACTATCTGGAAGATCAAACTGACCATCTAAATTTTGACCAGTACTCGAGTACCGTGCCAGTACTGTGGAGCATTACCAGCCAGTACTGGCCCAGTACAGATGCCCAGTACTGGGACTCCGGCAATCAGGACTAGGCCAGTACTGCGCCAGTGGTGTATTTCCACCTGGGTAGTGACACTTGCCACAGAGACCGTTTTTCGACATACGCATTAACTTGGTTCATAATGCCTTACTATATATTTATAGTTTTAGGACAAATATAGGCTACATATATATTTTAAAATTGATGAACCAAATTTTTTGTACTAATTTTTCGTTTTTTACGGATTCAGCCGCAAACCGTATATAACACGACGAGCACACAGCAAAAGCCATCACAACGAAACGTGTCTCTATATTAGATGGATTCGTCGGTCGAACACGAGGTCACCGAAGTTTCGAAAATTGTTACAGAAAGTCATTTTAAAACTAATAGACTGTGTATTTATATTAAAATGATTTAAAAATCCTTTTTCACCTATTTTTCATCAAATTCACACACAAGGAAAAATCACGCCAAGCAGACAGCTTTGCCTTTCGAGAAGCGAGGAATGCGCAGTAGAATCACTGCGCACTCCTTTTCCGTCACGATAACTTATATTTCTGTTACCATTAAGGAATTTTAGAAAATTATTTATAATTTTCAGATACCGTTTCTGGACATCAATAACAATTTAGTAAATTTACTTTAAAAGTTACTGAGTTTCGTTTGCAGCAACCTAATGTCGTAAATTTCAGTAATCTTAGTAACATAAATGTGTCGGTATTTTCCGAACATTTCTAGTAGTGTAGGTAACAGCGTGTGGCGAGTTGAACCTCGTCAATTTAGTACCAGCCAAACAGAAGTTGGGAAATCTTTGAAATTTACTAACTAAAATATGAAGTGGGCAATACATTTTCCAATTAAAACATGGCGCTGACTACTCCTTTCTCTCAGACCCATTGAGAAATGAGAGAGGATGCATTTTTCAAATAGTCACAAGCCGTCCCATCATCTTGTGCATATCAGTGTATTTCACTCTCCATTATTACGAACCTGCGGCCTGCACACATCTCGCAACCTTTTACTCCCTCTGCATGATTTTGTTGTGCTAGCTGATCGGTCTTATTTAGAGTTTTGAGTCGGGTAAATTACCCTGGTAACGTACGGTACTATTGGTAAGTTACCGGGTAACTTACCCGACGTTCGTTCTCGGCGAGAATTTATTTTTTTCTCCTTCCAAACTTCCGTGAAGCGCACTTCAGACAACGACAACTTTGCTTTCATTATCCATTTGCTAAATGGATAAATAATAATGGATCCATTTGCTAAATTACTTTTATCTTCAAAATGCAACTACAAAGCGCCTTTATTATTGCATCCAGCGATTTCCATTTAGAAAAACTGTGATTTAAATACTACTTAAAATGGTGAGAAGTTCCTCGTGTTTGAGGAAATTAATATATTTTTAATCTTTACCTTTATTGTTCTGTTATATCGATATGAATCGTAACTGGCCAAAAATACAGTGAGATTCTATATATTGTTTAAAATAATAATAGGAATTGCCTGGATGCAATCAAATATTTTTTATTTATTGCACCAAAGACAAATGTCGAAAAAAGATAGAAACTGGTGCTATTATATTCGGCTGTTTTTTAAAGCGTAGAGGTGCCAAGAACACCTTATCTTCAGTTTACTAAATGTTACACATGTAAACAGTTTTTGAAATAAATAATTATTGCTTATTTTAATTATTTATATTTATTAAAATGCAATCATTTCATTTTGTGAAGTTTTTGCAGTATTGCAATACAATTATACGGAGTGTTCTGGAATTTTTCTAAAATTATTATTTTAATGCTCACAAAGTTTTCCATATTTTAAATGTGCCCAAATGGGCGCTGTTTATAATTTATTCTATAAGCGCCAATATTATCTAATCCCGAGTCGAAATTTTAGCCCTATTTAAGCCCTGCATAGTTCCAAATAGAACCTATTTTAGGCCTGCCTAACCCTCTATGTCCTCTTTTGAACCCCGTTGGACCTGATTTAGCCCTCTTTAGAACCTCCTATGATTCTCACTTGTATATTTTTAAGACCTCTACAAGACCTACATATTCACAATGAATTTTATGTATTTAAATAAGACCTCTTTAAGACCTACGTAAATCTGTAGGTTCTCTTTTAGCCCTCCTAGGACCTATCTCTACTGTTTTCGTATTTGTATAACTTAATTGCATACTTATTATTATTGTTTAATTTCCTTAATTTGTCACTGCATAATAAAAATAGTTAATGATAATTAGGCAGAGTTAAAAAGGTGAAATATATCAAGTTCTGGAAATTTCAGCCTAATTACACATTTTTTGATAAAAAAATAAATATATTGAATCAGAAATTGATATAGTTAGTATCAATATGAAGTTATAATTTTTCTGAAGTACAGTGTAACTCCCTTCGCTTTTCTCTCTGAAGTCGCCTCGTTTTTTTCGTCGTTTTATCAAAAATTTCAGTTTAGTTAAAATATTTCGTCGTGTATTTTAAGATATGGCACCGGGTCGTAAGAAAAAGTATGCCCTTATTTGATGGGTCAACAGTGAGTATAAGGATACAATCGAACTGTCACATTTTCCGCAAAAACAACGGAAAATAAATGATATTGCGACACTTTTGTGGAAGAATCAAAAAAACTGGTGAACAAACTAAATCGCAAGCTAAAATACTCGCCACCAGTGGTAAGTATATATATATATATATATATATATATTCTATTTCGTCTTGTGATTAAGTTGTGTATGCATTTGTTGAAATATCAAATATAAAGGAAAAACTAGATGGAATATCGAATTTAGAGGTTAAGTAAGAAATAATGACACATTGTAGTAGAGGCAGGATGCCACATGTCAGATAGACAGGGAAAATAATTTTGCAGGGAAATGCGGTAGCTGTCAGGGAAAATATAAATTGATATATAAATAATAATAAAGTAGGATCACTTGCGTAACTTTGTCTTGCAATTTTGTTATCAGTATGATTTTTTATTAATATTTATGTTAGTTTGACATTTATGATGTGCTTTTTTTTGTCATATTACATGTACGTTGTTTTTACAGTTTACTTAATAAAGTTTAGATTTATAAGGATTTCGAACGATATGGCAAGCAACATAAGATGGGCATTGACATCTCTCTAAACACATGCGTCCATTTCTTTTACTCAAGTTCGTATCATTGGTGTACTATAAATTGTGTTAATGTAAGTACACTACGTAAGGTATATTACTTACAATTTTTCTTCATGTTCCTTGTAATTCACGTAGAATTCGTAATATAATTCATAATTCCAAAAACTGTTGTCCTTATTGCCTTAATTTTTCCAAGAAATTAACAATTTAGAATATTTTTGCAGATACAAAGCTCAAAATCTTTTAAGACTAGAAGTGACGCCACATGAAAGGATAACCGTTTTCCCAGAATCAACACACGGATACCAAAAATATAGGGCCAAAATTTAAAATATGAATATTTTAATAAAAAACTATGTTCGTTCTTTATTACAACAATTTTTAGAAATAAAATTATTCAGACATTAGGTGATTGATTTTCGCATTTTTTTTATCTGTTCATTAGTTATTGGAATTGGTCTTAGTTATGAAATCTTAATTCCATAAATTGTTGTAACAAAAACCAATTGCAGTAACTGATGAACAGATAAAAAATTGCGAAAATTAATAGCCTAATTTCTGAATAATTATAATTCTAAAAAATATTGTAAAAAACGACAATATTTTTTTATTACAATATTCATATTTTAAATTTTGGCCCTATATTTTTGGTATCCATGTGTTTATTCTGGGATAATGGTTATCTTGTCATGTGACGTCATTTCTTATCATAGAGGATTTCCAGGGCTACAGTAGGGCCTAAAAAGAGGACATAGGAGGTCTAAAAGAGGGTTTAATTTCTATTAAAATTAAGCCCTCTTTTAGCCCTGCTAGGTGGTAAAAATGGATTTATCTGCCACGTAGCAGGGCTAAAAGAGGGCATAATTTTAATAGAAATTAATCCAGTCCTATAATAGAGGTCTAAAATAGGGCCAAAATTTCGACTCGGGATTACTGAATTTTTTAGATGTTAAAATGTTGTCGACCACTGTGAATAAATGTTCGAGATGTTATAGTTAATCTTTGACCATTTGGTATATTATTTACAATAACAAATATTTAAAAAACATACCAAGTGATGGAAAATCAACTATAAAATCGTGAACATTATCTAATTACTTTAAAAAATAACAAAAAAGCATTATAATTGAATATTCTCATAAATTCTCGATAAATACTCGAAGCTTTGTTAACATAACGGTATGTTAACGGTAATATTACCCGATTTTAAATTACCGAGAATTTAAAAACTCTAGTCTTATTTTCCCGAATGCATACTGTAGAGTCACTGGCATCAATTGTCACATGAACCTTAATTTCTTTTAAAACAGGATTGCACCGATCTTCAAAGGTTGCAATTCATAACAATAATTATTCCTTGACTTAATATCATATTTAACTTTCTGACAGTTCTTTAATCTTAGATAAACCTCAATCTCATAACTGTGCTCGAGTGTTGTTGCGTCTTCTGTTCCGAACGTCTATCGAAACCATGGACATAGGAATAGTAGGGGACTAATCACATGCTCCCATACTATGGCGCGAGGATTGATGCCAAGTTATAATGGGAAGTCGACCATCTTGGTCTGCAAAGGCATGGAGATTAAGTGAAAAAAGAACAGTCTGCTCTTTCTCTCGCAAGACCGATTTAGCAAACCAAAATGGCAGACCGCCCCGACCGTTGCTTTAAATTGACCATTGACTTAACCACTTAACTGTATACCATTAAGCCATTTCCCTTTCAGGGTAGGCGTGACACTACCCGATTCGGGTAGTGTTTCTAGGTGGATAGTTCTCTTGTAGTTATAAATAACTACAAGTGTGGGCTCACCACACCCACAATGTGCCAACAGCACTCAGTATTCTCGAATGGTCACCCATCCAAGTACTAACCGCGTCCAACGCTGCTTAACTTCAGTGATCTGACGAGAACTGGGTTTTTCAGCGTGGTATGGCCACTTAACTTACTTACCTTTAACCACCATTGACAACTCATTGGCAATTTAAAGGACGCGCCTTAATTTTAAATTCTAGATAAGTATATTATTTTTGTTAAATTGTTAAAGAATAAGAAGCAATTTAAAAAAATAATTTATCAGTTATTACGTTTCAAAGTCTCGAGATTTGTTTTGTGTAAACTTCTATACCTGGTTGTACATAAGTATGTAGTTCGTTTGATTAAAATAAATAAATAAAAAAATTTTAAACCGGGTTTAGTGTTCTTCAAAATTAAGACAAAATAAATAAATCAATAAATAAATTACCAAGCAAAATTTCTCTGAATAAAAAAATTTTAACTACACTGGGGACGTTTACGAAAAAGCTATCTGAGAAGGAGCATAATTAGAAAACGTCGGTGTGGTTCAAATTTTTATAAATGTATACATTTTTCTTGATAATTTATTTGTTAAATTATTTTTTGATCATTATATATTTTTAAAGTTTACTTTTATTAATTCTGCTTCTGAAAAGGCATTATCAACATTTGGGAGTTTTCCGCATTATTATTTAGAAGGTTTCTTAATTTGTTTGAATTTTTTATTTTAATTTTGAAGAACATAAAAACCGGGATTTTTTAAACATTTATTAATTGTTTAGTTATTTCTTTTAATTACACGAAGTTTTTATAGTATATTTCAGAAAGTAATTTTTTAATAATTTAGTTATTTTTTAACTTTTTTATCGTTTTAAATATATATTTTTTTGCATGATTAGAAAAATACACAAAACCGGGAGATGTTTGAAATTTTTTAGTTATTGAACATTTTTTTATTTTTAATATAAACCTTTCTTTAATCTTGTTTTTTATTTACTATTTGCTAAGATCGCGCGAAACCGGAAGTTTCATCAATTTTTAATCTTGTTTTGGTTATTCTTTCCTAAGATCACGTGCAACCAGGAGTATTTTCAAATTTTTAATTACCAAGCAAAATTTTTCCGAATTAAAAAATGTTAACTATGCTGGGAACGTTTACCAACAACCTATAGAAGAGACAGAATACAGAAAAAAAACGTCTCCGGAGCAATTACAAATTTTTAATTCGGAAAAATGTTGCTTGGTAATTTATTTATTTATTTTTGCATGAATAAATATTTTTTCATTACATGCACTTCTTTTATTTTTGAACAAAAATTATTAAAAAATCAAATATACATTGTGTTAAAAGGATTAGTTCAAATTCTCAGTTTTTAGGAGGGTGATTTTTGTCAACATTATCTTGTGGTGAATGGTTATCAGTACATATATCGTTTCGTGGTATTGACTGACTTGACTGACTAGAGGAGTTTTATTAGGCAAACACAATAATTATTTTTCTTGATACATTAAATTCAACGATTAACAAAAATATGATCTGCGATTATTTACAATACATAGGCAGATTTCTGAATAATATGAGCACTTGAAATCTGCAAGGGACAAAAAAAATCGAAAGGATTTTTTTTATAGGTGTGCAATGCAATAAAGAAATATGGGAGGCGGACTTGAAGAAGAAACCAGTTTTAGAAGCTTGAGTTGGACTTGGTTCGACTTGAATTCGACTTCAAGACGGCCAAGTCGATTCGAACTTCTCTTCAGACAAGACATGTTATTGTAATTCTTGATTCATATGGACAGTAATCAGTTTCTCTGCAGCTACCTGTGTACACTTCCCCTTCTAGTGTGCAGCGACACTAACCCTCACTGGATTCGAAATAGCTCTAGGGCCTAGGCCCTCGAAGTTAGTTTGTCTTTCTACTTATATCTATTTCCATTTCAAAAATATGAATATCTTCAAGAAAATCATTTAAATATATGCAATTAGAGTAAGTCTACTCTAATATAATATAAATATAATACTTGAACTTTTTATAGATGAATTTGAAATGAATATAATGGCAAACATACGTAGATATTATTATAGATAGATAAACGTTTATTTTTTAGCCTGCTGGCCTTAAAAAA
>CAKNYM010050579.1:191141-203664 GCA_932195095.1 Andricus curvator | reverse complement strand
TATATATATATATATATATATATATATATATATATATATTCAGTAAAAACAGAAATTATGAATACATTTTGACAAAATTTCATTAAATAATTTAATAAAATAACAATGTAAATCAATAAGTTATTGCTTTTTTAATCCTCTTCTAATTATGAGGTACTTTATACAACTTTTTCTTTTCGTTTTTACAATCCTACGATAATTGTTTCATTGGTTTTTGTTCGCTTTTTACAGGAATAAGATAAAGCTCTTTTTCCGAATTGATTACTGTGGCAAAGATTACTTAACTTGTATTTTCACAATAATACTAACTGTAATAATTATAAAATTGTATAATAAAAATACTTCAAAATTGAGTCTTCTACACTTAAAGTGTATATTATAAATAAACGGAGGTGAACGATAAATCCAGAATACATGTGAAGATATAAGAATTATAACTTGATAAGGACCAAAAATGAAATTTTATAGGATAAACAAAACAAAAAGTTTTCTGCGATAGGTTTTCAAATATAAATTTTTTTAAAAATTATAATAAAGCATGTGTTCCCCAATAACTCTCTATTGAAGATGTGAAAAAACTATAAAAACATTTTTTTTATCGAGTAAAACTTGTGAAAGGAGAAATGATTTTTACATATTTCTAATATGTATTGATAAATAGTTTCCTAAATTACTTGAAATCATTAAAAACAGAATTGCGAAAAATTGATCCTTATCCAGTTGTCATTCTCATATCTTCATGTAATTATTTATCTAAAAAATACTTTGGCTTAGAGAAAAATAAAACTAAGTACAACATTTAATTAATTAAAAGACAAAATTTTATGACTGGGTCATTGCCTAAAAAACGTAAATAGCGAAAGTAATAATAAAAGTAAAAAATACTTATCTAAAAAAAAGTTAACATTTGGAATGTTCTTAGAAATACCAATTAAATGCAGCCTGAAAATCACATTTCAAAATTATAAAAAAATTAAAAGCTAAACAACTTGAAAAAAAAATGTTAATACACTGCATTTTAAATTAGAAGAGCATGATGAACGAAAATATAAATTTTCAATGTAATATTGCAAAAAAATTAGGTTCGAGCACCTAGATAACACACATAGCGCACTTTCCGAAAAAACCTGGTCTTTTCATGTCCACCTAAATGTTTTTATTTTAAAAAATTAATTAATTTTTACGTCAACTGGACGAAGGATGTAATATTTCAACTAAAATAGTATTAATTAAAGAATCCAATGAAAAAATTATAATTTTATAAAATTTCATGAAAATCTCATAAAATCCTATCTAATAAGATTGATGGAAAGAAATTAATTTTATGGAATCTTGTAAATCGCAATTTTTTCTAATTATTATTGATAAAAGAGAAAATTTAAAATTTAAAGGTTTTTCAATATTGGGAAATAATTCTGTTCTTAACAGTTTTGTACTGACAATAAGATTTCTGGGAAATTTTTTAATGATTTAGGTTTTATTTTAAAAGATTAAATATAAGCTTTGATGATTTCAAAACATGTCAAAAAAGAATCTCGAAGTTTTTAAGACAATTTTTTTAATTTTGGTATTTTAAAAAATTTTAGGAAAACTTTGAATTATTTCAGAAGATATTTCACAGCTTTAGACGTTTTAAGTAGATTGTAAAATAATTTGAAATTAAAAAAGATTTCAACAAATTAGGAAAAATTTAAATCTTTGAAGATTTTGAGGACAAAAGTCAAAACTTTTAAATAATTTTGAAAGGTTTAAAGAAAATTTATTTTAAGTGAATATTTAAAAAGATTTCTAAGATTGTTAAAAAAGAATCTGAAAGGTTTTAAGGAAATTTTTTAAAACTCTTAGAAATTTTTCAAAATTTTAGGAAAAATTCAAATCATTTCAAAAGATAGTTAGAAGTTTCTGAAAAACTAAGAATATTTAAAGTTAAACTAAGAATATTTAAAGTGATGAAAAATGTCAAAAAGTAATTTTAAGAGAATATTTTAAAAGATTTTAAAATATTACAAAATTTTTTTTAAATTTTCACAAACGAATCCGGATGAATTCAAGGAAGTTTGAGGAATAATTCAATTAAGTTTAAAAGATATTTAGGAATTTTATGAATTTTAAAGAGATTAAAAATATTTTAAAACATTGAAAAATTTCTGAAAATTTATAAAACAATTTTTTTTTAATTTCAAATGTAAAAAAATCCTAAATATGATTTAAAATTCTGAAATAAAAAAATTTTTAGAAATTTTCTAGCCACTTTTACAATATATCTGAAATTTAAGAAAATATTTTTTTTTTATTATAAATTTTTTAATTATATTTTCCTTAAAATTATATTTTGCCTAAAATTTTTTCTTTCACAACTGAAAAATCTTTTTTGGTTGAAAATTCAACAATTTCATAGAAAATTTGTCTTTTTGGTTTAAAAATTCCGCCCTTTTTTTTAGAAATTTCATCTTTATTATACTATTATTCTTTTTTAGTGCATAATTAATCTTCTTGATGAAAAATGTATGTATTTGGTAGAAAATTCAACTATTTGGTTGAAAATGAACTTTTTTGTTGAAAATTCATATTTTCCTGTTGAAAAATTCAACTGTTTTATAGATAATTCGTCTCTTTTGGAAAATATTTAATTTTTTTAATTAAAAATACAGCTGGTTAAAAATTAATCTTTTTTATTTGCTGATATTTTGTTGAAAATTTGTCTTTTTGGATGAATTCAACTTTTTATTTAAAATAAAAATTTGTTTGGATGTTAATATCAAATATTACATTGATGTTTTCAAAAACCTTTCTGGAATTTTCTCAAGAATCCTAGAAAAATTATATTTATATAATCTAAAAAAACCTAAACCAGCAAACTTAAAAAATAAATAGTTATTGTAAATTTTTATGTTGTATTAAAAATTACTTATCCTCTTGAAAACAAAAACTACACGCGTGCGATTGATGATAGTCATGTTAAAAAGTGACAAATGATTTTATTTTATTTAAAAATTTTTTTAAATAATTTGCGAGGCAAAATAAATAATTTGATTATCTATTGCTTCTCCAAAATTATGGAAAAAATGGAAAAACAAAATCTTCTGTCACTTTCAAACATAATTTTATGAAATTTTATAAAAGTGTACATTTTTCACTGGGTTCTTTAGTTAATACTATTTATGTTAAAAATACTACATTCTTTATCAAATTTAGATAAATATTATTTTAATTTAATTTGTTTATATAAAAAAATGTCAGTCAGACCTGTTTTTTCCTCCTGACCACTTGGACCAAGTCCCAAGAAAAGACCCGGTTTTTTCGGGAAGTGTGCTATGTGGGTAATACATTAAAATATTAAATTATTAAATTAGTTAATCTATTGGTAACTATCAATAATATTCTACCATAAATTCTCAGGTAGAAGTAAAAAATCAATATTAAAAGCTGCCATTAATAGTTAATAAATATTATTTACGTTGCGTGACTAGTTTCTCATATAAGCTCATTAAAAATTAAGATTGCTGAGTTACGTGTTGCACTCGACGTGGTACACCAACATACACAACTTGTCTTTGTTCTTCAGGATGAATGAGTTCGTCGGTATTTTTCCAGCGCCATTTCTTCTCGTTTTCCTTTATTCTTCTGTGGTCAATGTAACTTATCACACAACTTGTTGGAATCCACACTAAGGCAGTGCTGATTATCACGGCACCAACTATGTTGTCTTTTAGGAAACGTATAACTTTATTGATGTTGATGTCTTCGATGATGTCCCAGAATCTTTCCACCACGTCCTGAATTGTCTTTTCACACACACCCTGAAAAAATCAAAATACAATACGATAAATTAGTATCCGATTATTAAAAAGCGCATGGCGCCATTTTCGATTAATTCTCGAAACTATCTCGAAATTACTCGAAATAATTTGAAACTATTGTTGTCGGGAAACTCGTGTTTGTGATTGGATGAAGCTTTATTTTTGTCCCCATATAAAGAAAGAGTCTGCAAACTGCAGGTTTACGAGAATTGTCAGGTTCTCTAAATAATATATATTCAATAATAATAAATAATGTAAAAAAGGTGTCCAGCATTTTGATATACAAAATGTAATTTGTAGATCATTGAAGATTTCAAAAACAGATAAGCTTTTTAAGAATTTTAAAAAGTTTCAAGGTAATAAAAAAAATGTCTTAAAATTTCTAGGAAAATGTAAACTGATTTTTTATTTTGAAAAATAAATTTTAAGAGAAAATTGACAAAGATTTCAACAGATTTTAAATTATTTTCTAAAATTTCGAAAAATAATGGGAAAGATTTTGAAGCGAAATATTTCAATTAGCAAGATTACAAAGATTTATGAAAAATTCGATCAAGCTTAAGAGACATATAGAAGTTTTAAAGATATTCAAAATTAATTAAAAACTTGAAAACATTTCTAAAAAGTTTTAAAAAAACTTACATTTTTAAATATTTGGAAATAGAAATTTTGAAGCTTCTTCAAGATTTTAAAAGATTTTACGATGGTAAAAAAATGTCTTAAAAATCCTGGGAAAATTTTAACTGATTTTTTATTTTGAAAAATTAATTTTTAAGGAAATTTGACAAATATTTTTAAACATTTTTACTTATTTCCTAAAATTTCTAAAAGAAATGTGAACGATTTTAAAGGAAAAATGTGCAATTAGCAAGATTACAAAGTTTAATAAGAAATTTGAAACAAAAAACTTTGAAAGGTTTCACGATAATAAAAAATATTTTTCAAAATTCATGGGATAATTTAAACTAATTTTTTATCTTGAAAAATTAATTTTAAGGAAAAATTGACGAATATTTTAAAATATTTTTATTTATTTCCTAAAATTTCGAAAAAGAATGTGGACGATTTAAAAGAAAAAATGTTCAATTAGCAAGATTACAAAGTTTTTAAAGAAATTCGATCAAGTTTAAGAGATATTTAGAAGTTTTAATAATATTCAAAATTAATTTAAAAATTGAAAACATTTCAAAAAAGTTTTAATAATACTTACATTTTTGAATATTTGGAAATAAAAATTTTGAAGCTTCTTCAATATTTTGAAAGGTTTTACGATAATAAAAAAATGTCTTAAAATTGATGGGGAAATTTAGACTCATTTTTTTATTTTGAAAAATTAATTTTAAGGGAAAATTGAAGAATATTTTAAAACATTTTTATTAAATAAAAATGTTTTAAATGTTTAAATGTTTTAAAATAAATTTTATTTCCTAAAATTTCGAAAAAGAATGTGCACGATTTTAAAGAAACAATGTTTAATTAGCAAGATTACAAAGTTTTATAAAAAATTTGAAACAAAGAAACTTTGAAAGGTTTCACGATAATAAAAAATCTTTCTTAAATTTCATGGGATAATTTAAAATGATTTTTTATTATAAAAAATTAATTTAAAGAGAATATTTAAAAAGAATTTAAAATATTTGAAAAGATTTCCAAAATTTATTGTCAAAACAGAATCTGGAAGATTTGAAGGCAAGTTTTTTAATTTTTCAGAATTTCAAGAAAATTTTTGGAAAAATTCGAAGAATTTTAAAAGATATTTTTTGAAGGTTTGAAAGTTTCGAAAATGGTTAAAAAATGACTTAAAGTTTTAAAATATTTCCCAACATTTCAAATAAAATGTAAATTTTTGAAGATTTGGAAAAAAATTTCGGATTATTTTGAGAAGTTTGAAAGGCTTCTAGAAAATAAAAAACTTTCTTGAGATTTCTGGGAAAATTTGTAATGACTTATTATTTTGAAAAATTAATTTTTAAAGAAAACTTGGCAAAGTATCAAAACGTTCCAAAATATTTATACAAATTTCGAAAATATTTCGAAGATTTAAGGGCAATTTTTTTAATTTTGAAAGATTTTTCTAAATTTTAGGAATATTTCAAGCCAGTTTAAGAGATATTTATCTTCCAAACTTCTATATCTTTTAAACTGAGTGAAATTTTTCCTAAAATTTTTCAAAACTCTGACAAATAAAAAATTATGCTTTTTTGACATATCTGAAATCTTAAAAAAAAAATTGAATTTTCTCAAGAATCTTAGGAAAGTTATATGTTTATTTAACTTTAAAAATAAATGAACAAATAAACTTAAAAAAGGAATGTTTATTTGAAATTTTTATTCTGTTTTCTAAATGAATTATCCCCTAAAATAATAATTTGGATGATTTTTTTTTCTTTCATGACTGAAAAATCTTTTTTAAGATAAAATTTGGACTATTCAGTTGAAAATTCGTCTTTTTGAATTGAAAATTAATTTGTTTTTGTTGAGGATTCCACTATTTTGTTGAAAATTTGTCTTTACCGGTTAAAAATGCAACTGATTGAAAATTAACCTTTTTTGGCCGAGGATTCAACTACTTTGTTAAAAATGCATTTTTTACTAAACATTCAACATTTTAGTCAAAAATTCATCTCTTTGGTTCACAATGTCACTATTTCGTTGAAAATTCGTCGTTTTTGGTAAAAAATTCATCTATTTCATTAAAAATGCATATTTTCGTGTTAAAAAATTGAACTGTTTGGTAGAAAATTTGTTTGTTTTTTTAAAAAACTTAATTTTTTTTTTGTTTGAAATGCAATTTGTCTTTTTTAGCATGAATTCAACTATTTTTAATTTAAAATTAGAATTCTTTTTGATTGAAATATCATTTATGCTATCTAAATAATATATTCAATAATTTAATAATAATAATCAATGGAACAAAGGTCTTCAATAATTTGAAATACAAAAGTTAATGTTTTTCATCCAAGAAATATAAGGTAGAAAAGTATCTGTTAATTGCTCAAGTTTTCCTAATTTTGAAGTTACAAATATTTTAAACACATTACAGTTTCCAAGAGTTCAGAAAAATGTGTTGAATTTATTTTTAATTGTTTATTCGAGCTTTGGATTTCAAAAATTTTGTATTGTTGATCCAGAAAATTAAACATCTCTTTCGAGATTTCTAAAAACAGGCATGCTTTAGGTTTATGAGAAATGTAAGGTTATCTAAATAATATGTATTAACTAATAATAATCAATGTATTTTTGAAGATTTCAAAAATGAAGAAGCTTTTTAAGAATTCTAAAAGGTTTCAAGATAATACAAAAATTTCTTAAAATTCCTGGGAAAATGTAAACTGATTTTTTATGTTGAAAATAAATTTTAAGAGGAAATTGATAAAGATTTCAAGAGATTTTATAAAATTTCGAAAAAAAATGGGAAAGATTTTCAAGCCAAATCTTGCAATTAGCAAGATTACAAAGATTCATAAAAAATGCGAGTAAGTTTAAGAGATTCTGAAAGATTTTAAAGCAATTTTTGTAAATTTTCAGAATTTTAAGAAAATTGTTGGAAAAATTTGAATAGTTTTAAAAGATATTTAGAAGGGTTAAAAGTTTTGGAAATAATGAAAAAAATAATTTGAAATTTGAAAATATTTCAAAAAATTTAAAACATAATGTAAATTTTTAAAGATTTCGAAAAAAATTTCGAAGCTTTTCAAGAAGTTTAAAAGGCTTCAAGAAAATAAAAAAACTTTCTTAAAGTTCCTGGGATAATTTAAACTGAATTTTTATTTTTTAAATAAATTTTAAGAGAAAATTGACAAAGTTTCCAGAAGATTTTAAATTATTTTCGAAAAAGAATGGGAAAGATTTTCAAGCAAATTCTTTCCATCAGCAAGATTAAAAAATTTCATAAAAAATTTGAAAAGAAAAATTCAAAACTTTTCACGATAATAAAAAATATATCTCACAATTCATGGGATAATTTAAAGTGATTTTTTAATTTTTTTAAAATTAATTTTGAAATAATATTTTAAAACCTTTTTAACATTTCAAAAGATTTCCAAAATTGTCAAAATAGAATCTGGAAGATTTGAAGGCAAGTTTTTTAATTTTTCAGAATTTCAAGAAAACATTTGGAAGAATTCGAAGATTTTTAAAAGATATTTAGAAGGTTTAATAGTTTTGAAAATAGTTAAAAAATGATTTTAGGTTTGAAAAGATTTCCAAAAATTGTAAACAAAATGTAAATTTTTGAAGATTTCCAAACCAAATTTCGAATGTTTTCAAGAAGTTTGAGAGGTTTCAAGAAAATAAAAAAATTTCTTGAGATTCCTAGGAACAGTTTTAATTACTTTTTATTTAGAAAAATTAATTTTTAAAGAATATTTTAAAAAGTTTGAAAATATTTAAAAATATTATTATAATTTCAAAATATTTCTAAAAATTTCGAAAATATCTGGAAAATTTAAGGGAAATTTTTTTTAATTTCAGAAGATTTTTCAAAAATTTAGGAATATTTTGAGTCAATTAATAATAGATATATCTTCCAAACTTTTAAAAGTCCTGAAAAATAAAAAACTACTTTTTCGACATATCTGGAAGCTTCAAAATTGTTTTGAATTTTCTCAAGAACCTTACGAAAATTATATATTTATTTAACTTTAGAAACAAATGAACAAATAAACTTAAAGAAGAAATGTATGGTAGAGATTTTTATTTTGTATTTTAAATTATTTATCCACAAAAATAATAATTTGGGTGAATTTTTTTTTCTTTCATGACTAAAAAATATTTTTCAAGATAAAATTTGAACTATATGGTTGCAAATTCGTCTCTTTGGATTGAAAATTAATCTGTTTTTGTTTAGGATTCCATTATTTGTTTGAAAATTCTTTTTTTTTTTTTACTAACATTCATTATTTTAGTCAAAAATTCATCTCTTTGGTTGACAATGTCACTATTTCGTTGAAAATTCGTATTTTTATGGTAGAAAATTCATTTACTTCACTAAAAATTCATATTTTCATGTTAAAAAATTGAACTGATTTGTAAAAAATTTGTCTCTTTTTTAAAAAACTTAAAAAAGATAAATTTGCAACAAAATAGCTCAATTTTCAACAAAGTAGCTCAATTTTGAACCAGATGAATTTTTAACCAAATAGATGAAATGTCTATCAATAAGATCAATTTTCTACAAACATGATTTATAATAGTTAAATTTTAGGTTAAATAAATGAGTTTTTGATCAAAAAAAAAATTTTCAATCAAAGAAATGAATTTTCAACCAACAAAATTAATTTTCTACCAAAAAAGATTAATTTTGATATAATTTTCAATTAATGAAATGAATTTTCAAACAAAAAGATTAATTTTCTACAAAAAAAAAGATAAATTTTGATCAAAATACATAAATTTTCAACCAAATTTGAAATTTTTAAAGGAATTTTCAACCTAATAGTTAAATTTTTAAGCGAGGAAATTAATTTTCAACCAAATTTCGAATTTTCAACCAAAGAAATGAATTTTCAACCAAAAAGGTGAATTTTCAAGTAAAGAAGATAAATGTTCAAACATGGAATACTTAATTTTTCAGTTTAAAAAATTAATTTTCAACACACAAAAAAATGAATTTTTAACAAAATAATTACATTCCTAGGCAAAAAATTAATTTTCAACTAAAATAATGAATTTTCACCAAAAAAAGAGTTTTTAACCCAATAGATCAATTTTTTAGAGAGAAAAAAATAACAAAGAAGAATACATTTGTTAAAAAAAGATAAATTTTCAACAAAAAAAGGAATAGTTATATTTTCAGTTGAAAAAATAAATTTTCAAACAAAAAATAATAATTTTCATTGAAAGAGATGAATTTTCAACCAAAAAGATTAATTTAAAGAAAAGACATGAATTTTCAACCAAATTTTGAAATTTGTAAAGGAATTTTCTACCTAATAGATAAATTTTCAGCCAAAATGGTAAATTAGTCACCAAGAAGATTAATTTTGTACCACGAAAGACAAAGTTTAAACAAAATACAGAAATTTACAAACAAATAGCTACATTTTCAAGTAAAGAAGATAAATGTTAAGCCAAACATGGAATAGTTAAATTTTCAGTTTAAAAAATTCATTTTCAAAACAAGAAAAAACGAATTTTCAACAAAATAGTTAAAGTTTTGAGCAAGGAAATTAATTTTCAAGTAATATAATTAATGTTCAATCTAAGAAATGAATATACGTTTTCAAATCATACAAGATTTTCTGTAAAATCTATAACAAAATGTTGGAAAATGAACCGTGTTTTTTTCTAAAGAAAGGGTAACTAGTGTGCGCGTAGCGCGCATAATGTTCTGATTAAAATAAAATTTAAAAAATTTGGGTCATTACAAAGGTTTTTTTTTTTAATCGGCTGCGCGATCGTTTTATACGATTATTTTCAATTTTTGAAATATAATTCAATCCATGGTTTGTTTTTTGATTTAGTAAGTACATGCTCTAATACACAAGTTTAAACTCAAAAATCTTTGTTCGACGGTTATAAGGACTAAGATTCTCAAGAAATATCTATTTGAAACCAATTTTTGAGTTATATTTACGCAGTAGCGTTCTGCACATATCACTGCGCAGAAGAATTCCGCGCATGTGGTTGCGCAGAAGAGTTCTGCTGTACGTATGGATGCGCAGTAAATTCCTTACGATTTATTTTTGCAATATATCTTACCTTATTACAAAATCCTTGAATACAAGGAGTTCCATCAGGTAAAATATCCTGTGGATCAATCGGGAAGCAGGTTTCGTTCAAGCTCATTCTACAGCACCTTTTGCAAGCTTCAGAAACTGAAAAAAAGAACCCAAGTATTAAATCTCAAGTCCTAAAGTCTTGTTTTTTATTTTTAAAATTTCCAGGGTGGCCGCTTTGATTAAGAAAAAAAATTCCCTGTTTTTCCGGTTTGCCTGGCCAGTGGCCACCCTGGATTTCATAAGCCCTCAAGTTCTCTTACTTGTATCGCACATGCAACTCTGCAGTCCCTGAGTTTCACAATAGGGTACGCATTTTCCAAGTCGACACTGGCCTCGTTCCAGACATCCGGTGCCATCTTTCATCGCCGGAGATCTTGGACATTCACTCGTTGCTCCTGTGCAACGAGATTCCTGTTCACAGGTAGCATATTGCGCTTCTCTGCATTTTGTGCCCTGCTGCATGTAGACACAGTTCTGGCAACAAGGAGAATTTTTATCACTACAAACTGCTCCCTGATTTCGTCGCAATTTACAGTTTTTGTCGCAACAAGCGTCATTGTCTTCGGTTCCCAAAAGTCCGGCGTCACATTCCTCGTCTCCTTCGACTCTCAAATTTCCACAGAAGGATTCTTCGGGTTCGGAGAAACAACGGCCGGATTTTGCTTGTAATACTTTTCTGATTGATCTCAGACTGCATGGCGAAAAACGCTAGAAGCAAAGATATTGGTCAATGAAAACAGACTTCACAGTCCAAAATGCTCTGAAACTCACATGGAGTAAATTCTTTTAAATAAAATTATTGTAGGTACAATATTGAATTCAATATGAAATTCATTTTCTACAAAATAGTTCATTTTTCAACCAAAGAGATGGATTTTCAACTGAAATAATGAATCTTCAACATAAAAATTAATTTGTATTAAAGTAGTTCAATTCTCAGCCAAGTATAGTTGAATTTTCAACCAAGTATAGTTGAATTTTCAACCAAGAAGAATCATTTTCTACCAAAAAATACGAATTTACAACAAAATATATGAATTTTCAAGTAGAAAAGATCAATCTTCAACCAAAAGAAAAAATTTCAACCAAATAGTTAATTTTTTAACAAAAGAGTTGAATTTTTAACTAAAAAAGAGGAATATTCAATCAAAAATAGAGTAGTTGAATTATAATTAAAAACATTAATTTCAAACAAACAAAAAAGAATTTTCCACCAAAGTGAAGAATCTTCAACCAAAAAATATGAGTTTCTAACAAAGTAGTTCAAAATGCAACCAAGTAGTTGAATTTTCAATGAAAAAGGTAAAAGTTGATATTTCAACCAAAAGCGATTTCAATTTTAAAGCAAACATCTAAACAGTAACCATTTTTTAGTAAAAAGTTGACTTTTTAACTAGAAAACATGAATTTTCCACAGAAAAGTTAACTTTTAGCCAAGAGAGATAAATTTTCAACCAAATAGTTGAATAGTTAAACTTTCAAACAAAAGAGGCGAATTTTCAACCAAATAGTTAAATTTTCAAGCCAAAAAATTGACTTTTTTTGAAGACAGTTGAATTTTCAACAACAAAGTTAATTTACATTTTCAACAGAAAAAAACTGTCTTTTCTGCCAAAATAGATGAAATTTTAACCCAAAAGGACGAATTTTCTATAAAAAAAATGTACAACAAAACCGTTCAATTTTCGACAAAAAAATATGAATTTCTGATAAAAATAGCTGAATTTTCAATCAAAAAGATAAATTGTCAAACAAGAAGATTAATTTTCTAACCAAAAATTCGAATTTTCAACATAATGCATGAATTTTCAACTAAAAAAGATCAATTTTCAACTAAAAACGGAATAGTTTAATTTGCAGTTTAAAAAATTAATTTTCAACCCAAGGACGAATTTTCATTCAAATAGTTAATTTTTCAACCGAAAAGATGAATTTTTAAGTAAACAAGATCAACATTCAACCAATGATAGATTAGTTAAATTTTCAGTTAAAAAAATTAAT
>CAKNYM010050579.1:179374-189480 GCA_932195095.1 Andricus curvator | reverse complement strand
TTCTATAGAAAAATGCACAACAAAACCGTTGAATTTTCGACAAAAAAGATGAATTTCTGACAAAAATAGCTGAATCTTCAACAAAAAAATTTACTTCTCACCAAGAAAGATGAACTTAAAAAAAATAATTGTCAACCAAATAGTTGCATTACTAATCCAAACGGACGAGTTTTCTATCTAATAGACGAATTTACAACAAAGCCGTTAAATTTTCGACTAAAAAAGATGACTTTTTACCAAGATAATTAAATTTTCATCAAAATAATTAAATTTTCAACAAAATAATAGAATTTTTAAACAAAAAAGATAAATTCTTAAACAAAAATATAATAGTAGACTTTTCAACCAAAAATAATTAAGTTTCAGCCAAAACTAGTTGGATTTTCTTATTGGTTAATGGGATTAATTAATTAATTAATTCAGTTAAAATCTAAGCGGAAAACGAGAAAAAGGGGGTGTTTCTTGAAAACAGGGAAAATAAGAAGAATTCTTTAAAAAGAGGGAAAACAGGAGAATAAGGGAAGAGTATGGAGCCTGTGAAAAGAGAATTAATTCATGTCTGCAGTAGTTTCAAATATCAAATTTAAATATATAAAAATAGTGATTTCATAGTTAAAATTGACCAATAATGGTAAAATTACCTTATTATTTACGTCGTAACCACTAACGCTATAAGTGTACATTAAGTAAGAACCTCCTTGACTAGCACTTGGACTGCATTCCTAATATGAGAAGAAAAAATAAATTTAGTTTAATATTTAGACTCCAGATATTTTGAAAATATACGGAGACGTTTGAAAAATATTTCAGCTTGAAAAATATTTTATCTGACAAAATATTATAACTAATAGAAGAAAATACCGTAATATCAGGATCGTGCTCAGAACCCCAATTATGTCCGAATTCGTGAGCTGTGACTAAATCTGCTTCTCGAGTTATCACTCGTTGTCCATAATGATTTCTACTCGAGCTCAAACCGGAATTTAAGTACAGAGTATAGCCATTTTTAAAATATTCTGCAACAAAAGTAATTTTATAACTTCTTTATAACTAAAAATATAATTATATTATTAGACTGTAAAATATTCATTTCTAAATACTAACCGGGAGTGCAAATTCCACCCACAGAATTTCTGCGAGGTGAACCAACATAAGCCAAGCCCAAAATTCCTCCTTCGAATTTCAAATCTGTGAATAAATGGGCCAGACAGAAATCCTTGTGACTGTATTCTCGGCTGAATACCTTAAAAATAAGTATAATTAATCACGAGGCCTTCCAGCGACAAAGATTTCACAAACATTTCAAAAGATTTTAAAGATTTCACGAAGATTTCAAGAGATTTTTTTGGTATTTGACCAATTCCATTTCAAATCAGGCAAAATTTAAAGAAAAGTCTAAGTCAGGGTGTTAGAACGATATGATGTGAAAATATATCATTCTATGTTGAAAAAAAAGGAAGAAATATTTTACAGTTTAATCAAAATTTTGTTTTGGATTTGTTAAAACTATTCGAAGGATTCCTGCCAATTGTCAAAAATTGACAGCATTTTTTTCAAAATACATTATTTTCCGAACCTTACTTTACATTATTTTCTTTTAGAAATATTTAGTAATATGTACTACATATCTCGCGAGTTTCGTGCTTGGTAAATCACTGCTTCACATAGAAAAAATTATTTCGGAAAAATCGAATTTTTGCATTTTCAGGGTTACTAGAAAATCCCAATTTCCCAATTCCCTGACTTCCCTGGCCAATTTTTCATTATAAATTGTTCTTTTAGGTGACAACAGGCATAGGATTCATTCACCAATTACTTGAGACAGACATGAAAAACATTCATTATCAATCAAATAATTGCGTATTCAACTCAAAAAGAGAGCTTTTAAACCAAAAAAAAAGAATTAAATTGTCAGTTGAAACAAATAATTTTCAACCAAGAAAAAAAGGATTTTTTAACAAAATAGTTAAATTTTAAACCAAAGTGACGAATCTTCGATACAAAAAATAATTCTCAACGAAAAGTGTAATAGTTGATATTTTCACCAAAAAATATCATTATTTTCAATCAAGAATGGTTGAATTCAACCAAAAAATACGAATTATCAACAAATTAGTTGAATTCTCAACCAAATCGGACCAATTTTCAAACCAGAAAGAAAAATTTTCAACAAAAGAGATGATGTTTTAGTCAATAATGAAAAAAAAATCTAATCCAAAATGTTGAATATTCAAGCCAAAAAGACGAATTTCTTGCAAAGCAATTGAGTTGACAAACCGAAATTATGAATCTTCTGCTAAAAGTAATTGATTTTCAATTCAGAAAATACGAGTTTTCAATCAAATAAATTAATATTTAACTTAAAAAAATTATTTTGCCAGCAAACATGGAGTAGTTACATTTTCAGTTGAAAAAATTAATTTTGAACTAAAAAAACACGAATTTTCAACAAAAAAGTTAAATTTTGAGCAAAATAAATGAATGTTTAACTAAAATGATGAAGATTCAACAAACAAAATTATTTTTTAATGAAATAGTGGAATTTTCAACACAAAAGATGAGTTTTCTACCCAAAAAGACAAACCTTGAAAAAAAGTTTTTAACTAAAAAAGCTAAATTTTCAAACAAAAATAGTATAGTTAAGTTGTAAGTCAGAAAAATTAATTTTCAAAAAAGATATAAAAAATCCAACTAAAAAAATTCATTTCTGACCAAAAATAAACCAGTAATTTTCAGAAGAAAAATGTATTTTCGAACAAATAAATTTTCAACGAAATATGTAGTTGAATTTTAAGCCAAACAGGTGAATTTTCAACCAAGACGATTAGATGTCTATCAAAAAGTTCAATTTTCCACAAAAAATGGAATAGTTAAATTTTCAATTAAAGAAATAAATTTTTATCTAAAATGATCAACATTCAACCAAACAAAACAAAACATGATTTTTTTATCAAATAGTGGAATTTTCTAATCAACAGATTAATTTGCTACCAAAAACGACAAATTTTCAACAAAAAACCGAATAGTTCAATTTTCAGTTAGAAATTTTTGTTTTTTTTAAACAAACGACTTTTCAATAAAATATTTCAATTTTCAACCAAAGAAATGAATTTTTACCCAAAAAGATGATGTTTCAGCTAATGAGATTACTTTTCTAACAAAAAAAAACGAATTTTCAACAAAATAGTTGAATTGTTAGTTAAAAAAATGAATTTTCAATCAAAAATTATAATTTTCAACAAAATAGTTCAATTTTGAAGAAAAAAAGAGTGGTTTTCAACTAAAATGATGAATCATCAACCGAGAAAATGAATTTTTAACAATGTAGTTCCACTTTCAGCTAAGTAGTTGAATTTGCAACAAAAAAAGATGAATTCTCAACGATAAATGTAATAGTTGATATTTCAACTAAAAAGGATTTTGATTTTAAATCAAAAACAGTTGAATTCAACCAAAAAAGACGAAGTTTCAACAACATAGTTGAATCCTTAAACAAAACAGATTAATTGCCAACCAAATAGTTGTGATGTTGACCAAAAAACATAAAACTACCAATAAAGATTAATTTTGACCCAAAAGAATGACTTCTTAAGAAAATTGCTGAATTTTCAACAAAATAATAAAATGAACTTCAACTTCAGTTTATCGAAATTTTCCTTACTCTATCAGGTTTTCTGTGATACTTTTTTGTGATATTTTTCATCGTTTACAAGAAAAAATAAATATTATTTAAAAAAAAAATTTCCAGCCTAAAAAATTGATAAGTTCGCATAAAAATTGTAGAATGCCTTTTTATATTAGCAGAAACTTTTTTAAAATATTGGAAAAAATAAAAAAGGTGGGGTTTTCCTGAAAATCCTTTGAACAGTTTTCTGTAAATTTAGTTGTTTCCAAAAAAAAGTAAAAATATGATTTTTTTAAAATAATTTTTTTCAATGCGAAGCAGTGGTTTATCAAGAACGAAACTTACGATATCTATTGTACATATTACCAACTATTTTCTAAAACAAAATAAAATTTTTTTAAAGTGGCATTTTTGAGAAAATCCAATTTCAAGAATTTAAGAAATAGCAACTCATTCTGACACTCCACGCTGGACGTCTCTGCTTGACTTGAAATGGAATTGGTCACTTTAAAATTGTATTGTATTTTTCAAAACCTTAAAAGAATTGTAGAAAATTATATAAATAATTCTACTAGAAACCACAATTTATACTTTACTGTAATTTATTGTGTTTTACTGTGAAAATACATTTCAAACCAGGGATTTCAAAAATTTCAAAATATTTCACAAAGATTTCAGAAAGATTTCGGAATGAATTCAAAGATTTCATTGAGAGCCAAAAAATTTCAAAAGATTTCATAAAGAACCAACAAATTTTAAAAGATTATAGAAAGACTTCAACAAGATTTCTGAATGATTTCAAAGATTTCAGGAAATTTCAGAAGATTACAAAATGAGTTTGCATTGTTAAAAAAATTACACAAAGATTTCAGGAAGATTTTAACAATATTTCTGAATGATTTCAAAGATTATAGAAAATTTCAAAAAATTTCAGAATTATTTTAAATATTTTGCAAAAAGTTCAAATATGTCAAGATATCAAAGATTTCGAGAAGATTTAAAAGATTTCAGAAAATTTCAGAATGATTTCAAAGATTTCGCAAAAGTGTTGAAATATTTCAAAAGTTTTCAGAAAGATTTCAACAAGAATTCTGAATGATTTCAAAGATTTCAGAAAATTGCCGAAGAATTCACTATTTCAGAAAATTTTAGACAATTTAAGAAGATTTCAGATATATTTCGAAAAGATTTCTGAATGATTCCAAAGATTTCAGATGATTTCAGAATGATTTTAAAGATTTCGCAAAAGTGTTGAAATATTTCAAAATTTTTCAGAAAGATTTCAACAAGAATTCTGAATCATTTCAAAGATTTTAGAAAATTTCAGAAAAATTCACTAAAATTTCAGAAAATTTTAGACAATTTAAGAAGATTTCAGATATATTTCAAAAAGATTTCTGAATGATTCCAAAGATTTCAGAAAATTTCAGATGATTTCAGAATGATTTTAAAGATTTCGCAAAGAGTTGAAGAATTTCAAAAGATTTCAACAAGATTTCTGAATGATTTCAGAGATTTCTGAAAATTTGAGAAGAATTCACAAAGATTTCAAAAATTACAGAAAACTTCAAAAAGTTTAAGATTTCAAAAATTTAAGAAGATTTCAGAAATATTTCGAAAAGATTTTTGAATGATTTCAAAAATTTCAGAAAATTTCTGATGATTTCACAATGATTTTAAAGATTCCGCAAAGAGTTGAAAAATTTCAAAAGATTTCAACAAGATTTCTGAATGATGTTAAAGATTTCAGAAAATTTAAGAAAAACCCACAAAGATTTGAAAACTTTCAGAAAACTTTATACAATTTAAGACTTCACAAAGACTTCAAAAATTGCAGAAAATTTCAGAAGATTTCAGAAATATTTCAACAATATTTCTGAATATTTTCGAAGATTTCAGAAAATTTCGGAGGATTTTAGAATGATTTTAAAGATTTTGCAAAAATTAATTAAAGACTTGAAGAGTTTTCACAAAAATTTCAAAGATTTCAGAAAGAGCCAACAAATTTCAAAATATTACAGAAAGATTTCAACAAGATTTCTGAATAATTTCAAAGATTTCAGAAGAATTCACAAAGATTTCAAAAATTTCAAAAGTATTTTAAAAATTTCGCAAATTAAATTTTTTTTTTAATATTTCAGAAAGATTTTAGGAAGATTTCAACAAGATTTCTGAATTATTCCAAGGATTTCCGAACATTTCACAAAGATTTCATGAAATTTCAGAAAATTTCAAAAGTATTTTAAAGATTTCGCAGAGTACAAAAATTTAAAAAGATTTCAGAATGATCTCAACAATATTTCTTAATGGTTTCAAAGATTTCGTTGATAGCCAAAAAATTTAAAAAGATTTCATAAAGAGCTAACAAATTTTAAAAGATTTTACAAAGATTTCAATGATTTCAGGAAAATTTCAAAGATTTCAGAAAGATTTTTCAAAAAGTTCAAATATGTCAAGATATCAAAGATTTCGAGAAGATTTCAAAGATTTCAGAAAATTTCACAATGATTTGAAAGATTTCGCAATAGTGTTGAAATATTTCAAAAGTTTTCAGAAAGATTTCAACAAGAATTTTGAATTATTCCAAGGATTTCAGAACATTTCACAAAGATTTAATAAAATTTCAGAATGATTTTAAAGATTTCACAGAGTTACAAAATTTAAAAAGATTTCAGGAAGATCTCAAAAAGATTTCAACAATTTCAGAAGAATTCACAAAGATTTGAAAAATTTCAGAAGTATTTTAAAGATTTCGCAGAGTTAAAAAATTTTAAAATATTTCAGAAAGACTTTAGGAAGATTTCAACAAGATTTCTGAAAAATTCCAAAGATTTCAGAACATTTCACAAAGATTTCATAAAATTTCAGAAGATCTCAGAATGATTTTAAAGATTTTGCAAAGGGTTACAAAATTTTGAAAGATTTCAGGAAGATCTCAAAAGGATTTCTGAATGATTTCAACGATTTTAGACCATTTAAAAAGATTGCAGCAAATTTGAGAAGATTTCATAAATATTTTAAAGATTTTGCAGAGTTCAAAAATTTCAAAAGATTACAGAAAGATTTCAACAAATTTTCTCAATGATTTCAACGATTTCAGAAGATTTAACAAAGATTTCAGAGAATTTTAGGAGATTTCAGAAATATATTTGAAAGATTTCGCCGAGTTCAAAAATTAAAAAAGATTCCATGAAGATTTCGGCGAGATTTTTGGAAGATTTGAAAGATTTCAGAACATTTCACAAAGATTTCAAAGATTTCATAGAAATTGATTTTAAAGATTAGGCAAAGTTCACAAATTAAAAAAGATTTCAGAAAAATTTCAGGAAGATTTCAACAATATTACTGAATGATTCCAAATAATTGTGAAGGATTTAATAGATTTCAAGAGTGTTCAACCCCTCGAAAAAGAGATAAATGTGACATTTTCTCTGAAATAAATATTGTTTAATACATGTATTTAATGGACAATTATTTACCTCTAGAAGTGTGCGAACATCCCATTTTTCCCTGACCATATTATAATGAGTTTCTCCTCCTCGAACTCGAGTTGGTTCACTATGTACAACAATTTTCTTTATTACGAAGCCCATTCCTTTAAATCCATCCTGTTCTTGACGTTCTTGCCAAAGAGTATCATTATATATTTTGTGCACTCTGTCGATTAAACTTATCTGTAAGCAAGAAGACAAAAGTTTGATAAAACAAATATTAATTTTAATCAAATGATTAATTTAATCAAATGTTTTTGTATTGTCCTAAAAATACAAAAATACGAACTAAGTAGTTTATTGTTGTTTTTGTACTGCTAGCACCCATTTCCTGATAAAATCTATAATCAGCGACCAATAAAAGTGGACAGCGGGTTTTCGTTGGTGTGTATTCGTAAGTTTCTGTTTGTCTTTTTCTTCTCGTTTGGTTGTCTTTTATTTCTTCCAGTTCTACATCGACTTCGAAATCCTCTTCAGAATTATCTGTGAGAATATTTTTAAATATTATTTTATTCACAATAAACAAAATGATACAAATTTAGGAAATTAAATTCAGGATAAATAAAAATTTAAATTCCTCTTTAAAATCCAGCACTCAAATTTAATTGCGAGCTTCTTGGAAATTAAAAGAAACAATCTAATAAATAAATTGAGATAACACACTTTTGAATGTCTCAATTCAAATTTAAAACAAAAATTAAAAACACGAATGAAAAAGAAAAGGCAACCACTAAATTCCCTTCCTTCTTTTTATTCGGTTCATTTTCCAACATTTTGTTATAGATTTGACAGAAAATCCTATATGATTTGAGATCGTTGTATATGATTTACATAAGTTTCTTTAATTTTTTTTTGTTCAAAATTTACCTATTTTGTTAACAATTTTTTGTTGTAAATTCATTTCTTTAACTGAAAATTTAACTACCCTGTGTATAGTTTAGCATTTATCTTCTTCAGTTAAAAATGTCTGTATTTTGTTCAAACTTTGTCTTTTGTGGTAAAATATTAATCTTCTTAGCGACTAATTCACCTTTTTGGTTAAAAATTCAAAATTTGGTTGAAAATTCATGTATTTTGTTGAAAATTAATCTTTTTGGTTGAAAATTCATTTCTTTGATTGAAAATTAGTTTTTTTTAATTGTAGACATTTAATCTTCTTGGTTGAAAATTCATCTGTTTGGTTAAAAATTGGTCATTTTTTGGCAGAAAATTCATCTTTTGGGTTGAAAACTCAAGTATTGGCTTAAAAATTCAACTGTTAGGTTAACAATTAATTTTTTATTTGAAGCTTCATTGTTTTAGTTGAAAATGCATTTCTTTGCTTAAAAATTTAACCATTTTTTGAAAATTTGTTTTTTTAACGAAATTGAATTTTTTAAACTGAAAATTCAACTATTCCATGTTTGGTTTAACATTTCTCTTCTTCATTTGGAAATTCAGCTAGTTAATTGATAATGTATGCATTTTTTGAAAATTTGTCTTTTTGGTAGAATATTAATCTTTTTAGTGACTAATTCACCTTTTTGGTTGAAAATTCATTTCTTTGGTTAAAAATTTAACTGTTAGGTTGAAAATTGCTTTAAAAATTAAAAATTGGGTTGCACATTCATGAATTTTGCTTGAAATTACTCTTTTTTGGTAGAAAATTAATCTTTTCGGTTAGAAATTCATCGTTTTCGTTGAAAATTAATTTTTTTAACTGAAAATTAAACTATTATATTTTTTGTCGAAAATTTATCTCTTTTGATAGACATTTAATCTTCTTGGTTGAAAATTCATCTGCTTGGTTGAAAATTTAACTATTTTGTTGAAAATTGGTCTTTTTTCGTAGAAAATACATCTTTTGGGCTGAAAATTCAATTATTGGGTTTAAATTTTAACTATTGGGTTAAAAATTAAGTTTTTATTTGAAGATTCATTATTGTAGTTAAAAATTGATTTATTTTCATAAAAATTTAACTATTTTGTTGGAAATTCGTTTTTTTTTTTTGTGAAAATGAATTTTTTAAACTGAAAATTTAACTATTCCATGTTTGGTTTAACATTTACCTTCTTCAAATGAAAATTCGGCTGTTTGATTACAAATTTCTGTATTTTGTATAAACTTTGTCTTTTGTGGTAGAATATTAAACTTGTTGGAGAATAATTCACATTTTAAGTTGGAAATTCATTTAAAATTTCAAGAATTGGTTGAAAATGTATGTATTTTGTTTAAAATTAATCTTTTTTGGTAGAAAATTAATCTTTTTGTTTTAAAAAATCATTTCTTTGATTGAAAATTAAGTTTTTAAAATGAAAATACAACTATTCTATTTTTGTTGTTGAAAATTTATCTTTTTTGACAGGTATTAAATCTTCTTGGTTGAAAATTCATCTGTTTAGTTGAAAATTTAACTATTTTGTTGAAAATTGGTCTTTTTTCGTAGAAAATACATCTTTTGGGCTGAAAATTCAAGTATTGGGTTTAAATTTTAACTATTGGGTTAAAAATTAAGTTTTTATTTGAAGATTCATTAGTGCAGTTAAAAATTAATTTATTTTCATAAAAATTTAACTATTTTGTTGAAAATTCGTTTTTTTTTTTGTGAAAATGAATTTTTTGAACTGAAAATTTAACTATTCCATGTTTGGTTTAACATTTACCTTCTTCAAATAAAAATTCGGCTGTTTAATTGCAAATTTCTGTATTTTGTTTAAACTGTCTTTTGTGGTAGAATATTAGACTTGTTGGTGACTAATTCGCATTTTTAGTTGAAAATTCATTTAAAATTTTAAAATTTGGTTAAAAATGTATGTATTTTGTTTAAAATTAATCTTTTTTGGTAGAAAATTAATCTTTTTGTTTTAAAAAATCATTTCTTTGATTGAAAATTAATTTTTTTAAATAAAAATACAACTATTCTATTTTTTTGTCGAAAATTTATCTTTTTTGATAGACATTTCATCTTCTTGGTTAAATAATTCATCTGTGTTTGAAAATTTAACTATTT
>CAKNYM010050579.1:163309-179364 GCA_932195095.1 Andricus curvator | reverse complement strand
TTGGTTAAATAATTCATCTGTGTGGTTGAAAATTTAACTATTTTGTTGAAAATTCATGTACTTTGTTCAAAAATTGGTCTTTTTTCGGTAGAAACTTCATCTTTTGAGTTGAAAAATCATTTCTTTGATTGAAAATCAGTGTTTTAAATTGAAAATTAATTTTTTTAACTGAAACTTTAACTATTCCTTTTTTTTTTGACAAAAATTTATCTTTTTTGACAGGTATTGAATCTTCTTGGTTGAAAATTCATCTGTTTACTTGAAAATTTAACTATTTTGTTGAAAATTGGTCTTTTTTTGGTAGGAAATTCAAGTATTGGGTTTAAATTTTAACTATTGGGTTAAAAATTAAGCTTTTATTCGAAGATTCATTATTGTAGTTAAAAATTAATTTATTTTCTTAAAAATTTAACTATTTTGTTGAAAATTCGTTTTTTTTTTTGTTTTTTGAAAATGAATTTTTTGAACTGAAAATTTAACTATTGCATGTTTGGTTTAACATTTATCTTCTTCGCTTGAATATTCAGCTGTTTGATTGAAAATTTCGATATTTTGTTTACTTTATTTTTGTCTTTTGGGGTAGAATTTTAATCTTCTTGGTGACTAATTCACATTTTTGGTTGAAAATTCATTTAAAAATTTGGTTGAAAATTTATATATTTTGTTTAAAATCAATTTTTTGTTGGTAGAAAATTAATCTCTTTGTTTTAAAAATTCATTTCTTAGATGTATCTTTTCTGATAGACATTTAATCTTCTTGGTTAAAAGATTCATCTGCATGGTTACAAATTTAATTATTTTGTTAAAAATTCCTCTACTTTGTTGAAAATTTATCTTTTCTTGGTAGGTATTTAATCTTCTGGATATTGAGTTTAAATTTTAACTATTGGGTTAAAAATTAATTTTTTATTTGAAGATTCATTATTTTAGTTAAAAATTAATTTCTTTGCTTAAAAATTTAACAAATTTGTTGAAAATTCGTTTTTTTTTCTCGTGAAAATGAATTTTTTAAACTGAAAATTTAACTATTCCATGTTTGGTTTAACATTTACCTTCCTCAAATAAAAATTCGGCTGTTTGATTGCAAATTTCTGTATTTTGTTTAAACTTTGTCTTTTGTGGTAGAATATTAGACTTGTTGGTGACTAATTCGCATTTTTAGTTGAAAATTCATTTAAAATTTCAAAATTTGGTTGAAAATGTATGTATTTTGTTTAAAATTAATCTTTTTTGGTAGAAAATTAATCTTTTTGTTCAATAAAAATCATTTCTTTGATTGAAAATTAATTTTTTTAAATGAAAATACAACTATTCTATTTTTTTGTCGAAAATTTATCTTTTTTGATAGACATTTAATCTTCTTGGTTAAATAATTCAGTCTGTGTGGTTGAAAATTTAACTATTTTGTTGAAAATTCATCTACTTTGTTCAAAAATTTGTCTTTTTGTTTTAAAAAATCATTTCTTTGCTTGAAAATTAATTTTTTTAAATGAAAATACAACTATTCTATTTTATGTCGAAAATTTATCTTTTTTGATAGACATTTAATCTTCTTGGTTAAATAATAGTTCATCTGTGTGGTTGAAAATTTAACTATTTTGTTAAAAATTTATCTACTTTGTTGAAAATTTGTCTTTTTTGGTAGAAACTACATCTTTTGGGTTGAAAAATCATTTCTTTGATTGAAAATCAGTGTTTTAAATTGAAAATTAATTTTTTTTAACTGAAAATTTAACTATTCTTTTTTTTTTTTGACAAAAATTTATCTTTTTTGATAGGTATTTAATCTTCTTGGTTGAAAATTCATCTGTTCAGTTGAAAATTTAACTATTTTGTTGAAAATTGGTCTTTTTTTTGTAGAAAATACATCTTTCGGGTTGAAAATTCAAGTATTGGGTTTCAATTTTAACTATTGGGTTAGAAATTAAGTTTTATTTGAAGATTCATTATTTTAGTAAAAAATTAGATTCTTTTCTTAAAAATTTAACTATTTTGTTGAAAATTCGTTTTTTTTTTGTGAAAATGAATGTTTTGTACTAAAAATTTAACTATTCTATGTTTGGTTTAACATTTTTCTTCTTCGCTTGAATATTCAGCTGTTTGATTGAAAATTTCGATATTTGGTTTACTTTGTTTTTGTCTTTTGTGGTAGAATTTTAATCTTCTTGGTGACTAATTCACATTTTTGGTTAAAAATTCATTTAAAAATTAAAACTTTGGTTGAAAATTTATATATTTTGTTTAAAATCAATATTTTTTGGTAGTAAATTAATCTTTTTGTTTTAAAAATTAATTTCTTTGATTGACAATTAATTTATTAGAATGAAAATCAAACTATTCTATTTTTTGTTGAAATTGTATATTTTTTTATAGACATTTAATCTTCTTGGTTAATAAAATTCACTTGTATGGATAAAAATTTAACTGTTTTGTTGAAAATTCATCTACTTTCTTGAAAATTTGTCTTTTTTAGTAAAAACTTCATCTTATGGTTTGAAAATTCAGCTATTGCGTTAAAATTCATTTTTTGGGTTGAAGATTTATTACTTTCGTTAAAAATTAATTTCATTACTTAAAAATCTAACTAGTTAATTGAATATTTGTTTTTTGTTGTTGAAAATAAATTTTTTGGCTTATTGATTGAAAATTAAAATATTCTTTGGTGGAAATATCAACTATTACACTTTTTTTTAGAATTCTTTCATCGAAGATTCACTACTTTCGTTGAAATTTGAACTATTTTGTTGAAAATTCCCTTTTTCTTGGTTGAAAATTATTTATTGTAACTGAAAATGTAATTATTCCATTTTTTGTTCAAAACTGATCTTTTATAGTAAGTTATGGGTTTCAAAAACGATTATTTCAATATAAATAATAATTTCAATAAATAATTAAGTTACTTTTGCTCATGTCACTGCCCTTCAACTATTTTTTATTGAGGAAAAGTGAGAACAATGCTTTCGAGATTTTCGTCACACACCTGTTTTAGAAAAACAGGATTTGAGTAGTAGACAAACCAAATAATGTTCTATTAAAGTCCTATTTTTATGAACAATTAAACCAACCTGATTCTTCTTTAACGTAACCACAAGTTTTAGGTGCACTATGCGTGTGACCTTCTCCATTTTCAAAATGTTCCCAACTCAACTTGACATCCGAAGCTTTGTAAATGATCATTGATTTGTTATCCGTGTTCGGAAGATGCCTCCAAGATGGCTGGAAATTGTAAAAATTTCAAATATTAATAGTAAAATCCAGGTGAAATATTTTTAAGAGAATGTTTGAGGAAAAGACTTACTTCAATATGAAATGTTTCATCTGGAATTGTCACGGTGCCAGTTAGGACACCATCGTCAATATGAATATGTGCATGAGAATCAACTTCTCCGAAAACGCGACCATGGTAAAAATTATCATGATCTGAAAAATTTACTTGTATTATTACAAAAGAAAAAAAAATTCTTAGGATGAACAGAAATTCTCAGGCCACAGAAAATTAATAAAATTATCTCATTAAATTGTAAGTAATTAATTAATAAATTATTATATAATAGGGTGTCCAGCGATTCTTAGGAACCAAATTCAAGGTCTTTTCCAGGATTTCCAGGTCAAGAAGTCAAGTTTTTCCAGGTCTTCTTTTTTTACATCAAATAATGAATTAACAGTTTGTTATAGATGTAAAAACTGAGCCATTTCATTTGCTATTGGATAACAATTTTTTAAGAAAGCAGAACCATAAATAAACAAATTCTTAATTTTTTGAACACATAAGTCGTCGTTGAATTCCTTGAAATCTTTGTGAAATCTTTAAAATCTGTTGAAATCTTTGTGAATTCATTGAAATCTCTTGAAGTACTTACAATCTTTGTGAAATCTTGAAATTTATGTGAAATCTTTTGGAATCTTTTTAAATTTTTGTAAAATATTTGAAATCATTGAAACCTTTGTGAAATTTTTTGAAATTTGTATGAAATCTTTGTGAATGCATTCCTTAATCTTGGTTTGTGAAATCTTTTGTGTTCGTTTGAAATCATTGAAATCTTTTGAAATCTTCTCAAATTTCTTAAAACCTTTTGAAATAGTTGAACATCTTTGAAATATTTGTGAAATCTTTCGTATTCGTTTGAAATCATTGAAATATTTGAAATCGTTTAAAATCTTTGAAATCTGGTGTACTGTACCCTTTTTGAAACTTTTGGAATGCTTATATTCTTTTGAAATCTTTATGAAATTTTTATGAAATCTTTGTGAAATCGTTTGTATTCATTTGAAATAATTAAAATATATTTAATCTGTGTAAAATCTTTTGAAATCTTTGAAATCTGGTTTACTAAACCCTTTTTAAAATCTTTGAAATTATTAGAAAGTTTTAAAATCATTGGAAATGTTCGAAATCGTTGTGAAATCTTTGTCAAATCTTTTGAAATATTTGTGAAATTTTTCTTAAATCTTTGTTTGTGAAATGTTTTTTATTCGTTGAAATCATTGAATTATTTGAAATCTCAGTGAAATCTTTTCAAATCTTCTAAAATGTTTTGAAACCCTTTGGAATCGTTTTGAATCTTCGAAATGTTTTAAATCTATGAAACCTGGTGTACTCTACCTTTTTGCAAATCTTTGAAATCCTTTAAATATTTTGAAAGTTTGAAAAGCTTTGTGAAATTGTTATGAAATATTTAAAAACTGGTGTACACGCCTTTTTTCAATCTTTGAAATCCGTGAAATCTTTGTAAAATGTTCAAAATCTTTTTAAACATTTTAAAATATTTGAAATATTTTGAAACCTTTAGTAATGTTTTGTAATCTGGTGTACACTTAAAAACCGTTTAGTGAAACCCTTGAAAAAGCCGTAATGGCCATGGCTCATTCTAATTCTGAAACTGAATTAACATCGAAATTTTTAACTAATAACTTTTATAATTTATAAGTTGAATATCACAACAAAATGTATACTTTAACATTCTATATTAGCGGAGACGAAATTAAAAACTCATATAATTATTCACGATATTAAAGTCTGTTCATTGCAATCTATAACATAATTGGTAAAGTCTAGAAAAAATGTCTAGAAATCTCTTTATTTATTCTGTAATGAGTGAAAGATAAATTATATCTTAATGAATAAACAACTTTTCAGTAGAAAGATTTCTTCTAAACGAGATGTTTCTTTCATAATAGACTAAAAGATTTAAATTACTTTTCGCATTTCTATGAAATAACTGTTTTAAAAGAAAAAAAATGTAATTCAAGGTTCTCGTGAAAAATTCAAGGAGATTTTCAGGCTTTCAAGGCCAAAAAAATTCAAGGAAAATTCCAGGTTTTCAAGGTCGCTGGACACCCTGTATAATAATCTACATCTTTCAAAATTGTCCTCAACATGAAATAGCTGAAGATTGAAATGAATGAATTTAAAAAATCATAATGCACAATTTGAAAATTAATATTTTTCAACGACTCATTTTCAAGATCTTAATTTAAGAATGCTTCAACTTTGAAAATAAGTTTGAAATTGTTTAATTTTTAACGCTTCAAATTTGAATTTAATAATTTTGAAAGTTTTCAATTAGAACATTTAATTTTCAACGTTTTTAGAATACTTAACTTTGAAGGCTCACAATATTTACAATTCTTCAATTTTGGACGGTGATAATGACAGTGATTTTTTTTATATAGAAATCACATTTTTTGGTGAAAAAAATCAATCCAATCACTTTGACTGTCACTTGATACTACATTATATGATACTTATTACTCATATCTATAATCTTTAAAATTTCTGTAATTTCAATTTCGAATTGTAGTTTTGAATGCACAATTGTAAGAAACATTAATTTTTGAGGCCTTGTAAAAAAGTGAAGATCAAAAATAATTTTTTTTTAAATTAAGGGTTTTTTTCTTTAATAAAAAAAAAGTTAAGGCTTCTTTCCTTAAATACCTTCAGGTTAAAAAATCAACATTTTATCATTTACTGGTCAAAATAAGCATTAAGTAGGTTTTGAGCGGATACTATTTTCTTCGACGACTTATAACTCTTTTAATATCAAATTTGAAAAAAAATGTCTTCAAGATTCTTCATGCTGTTTCTATTAAACACAAGCATCATTAATGACCTGGAAAAATGTTTGATAACCGGGAAATGACCAGAAATTTATATTTTTTTTAGAGGCCACCTTGTAATATTTGAGATTTATATTGAGAATTTGACTGCTAATATTGCATAATAATTTTTAATTAGTAGCCTTAATTTTAAATTAAAATCGTCCGGAATCAATAATAGTTTCGAATTTTTATATTAAAAATTTCAGGACAATTTCACTATTATATCTTTTAAAATTGCAAATTTTCATATTGAAGGCCTTGATAGTCAGTTTTATATTTAATAATTTTAGATTTAAATATTAAAAATTGTTTGGGTTAAATTTTAAAAGTACAAAATTGTCGCGTTTTTTAAATTCTTCGAAATCTTAGAATATAAAATTGAAAGACCTGATAGTTTCACAATTTTCAGTTTAAAGGATTAAACAATTCGAAATTAAATTTCTCCAAAATAAATTAAAAATAATTAAGACAATAATTTGTAAACTTCAAACCTTAAAAATCAGATGACTTCAGAACTAGACATTGAAAATTGTGCAATTACAAAAATTGGAATCATAGCGATCATGCTTTGAATTCTTTATTTTTTATTTTCAATGTAATATCCTAAAGCATTCCGATTTTTAGTTGAAGATTTTAAAAAGTGAATCATTTAGTAAAGAAAAATGTTTGATTGGAATATTTCAAAGAATGAATAATCATTCTAAATGAAGAGTTAAAAAATAAATTATTTGAAACTAAAAAGTAAAAAATTGTCTTGTTTAAAATCGAAATACAAATATCTGAAATGGATACCTCAGTAATTGAATAATTTCTTTAATTTTGAATGATTACAATTTTAGGCTACTGAATGTTGAACGCTGAACTTTCAATTTTTCAATTTCATAAGATTTAATTTTACAATTAAAATTGAAATTGTTGAATTTAAAAGAATATAATTAACAATTTATAAACTCTTAATTTTTAAACGATTTTAATTTACTTGAAATAAATCTACTTGGTAATTAATAATTTTTTCAGTTTTAAATGAAGTTCGGATTCGTTTAATTTTCAACGTTCGGTAGTAGAAAATTTTTCATTTTTAATGTTTCCCATTCAAAATAACTTTATTTTGTATGATTTTAAAGAATAATCCAATTTCAAAGGTTTGAAATTGAAAATTTTTCCATTTTGATCGGTATAAACGACGGTGAATTTATTGTTCATCTTAGAAAGATTTTTCTAATCAATTTTAATGTTGAATAATATTTTTTTATATAATAACAATTTAAAATTCTAGAATTTCAGAAGCTTGGACATTGAAACATTCGATTTAGTTTTCAATTTCAAATCTTCAAACTTCGATCGCTTCGAATTCAAAATTATTTAAATTCGAGTTTTCAATTTTTAACGCTTTTAATCCGAAATAACAAATTTCAATTTCTTTGATTTTTAAATAATCTATTTTTTAAAATTAGAATCTCAAAATATTCAATTTTGAACGTTTTGAAATTGTCGTATTTTCGAAATTATAATCTGAAATAATTCAATTTCGAGATTCTTAAATTCAAATGTTTTTTTCAATTTTGAACGCGTTGAATTAAAAATGATAAAATTTGAACTTCTTTCTAACAAAATTTTCCAATTTTCAAAATTTTAGTCTGAAATTTTTCATTTTTTAAAGATTCTGATTTGAAATTTAAATCTTTAACGCTTTTATTCAGAAATAATACAAGTTCATTTTCTTTTCATTCCATTAAAAATATTGTTCAATATATTCTTAAAACCTTTTTTTTTAATTTCAAGTGCTTTCAACTTTAAATTATTAAATATACTAGCAGTAGAATTTTTAACAAATTAGATAAATATTCAACCAAATAGTTCAATTTTTTAACTAAAAAGATCAATTTAAACAAAAAGTGGAATAATTCATTTTTAATTTTCGAAAATTAATTTTCAATAAAAAAACGAATCTTCTACAAAACAGTTGAATTTTTCTACCAAACTGTTGAATTTTACGTACGAATTTTCGAAAAACTACATACATTTTAATCAAATAGTTGAATTTTTAGTCTAAAAAGGATTAATTCTTAACCAACAATGGAATAGTTAAATTAATATTAAACTTAAATTAAAATTATGCTTGTCTGAATCCGCCCTTGATATTGTATCAAAAATTGGAAAAATTCTTAATATTTAAAAATTTGTTTAATAATGGATTTTTAAATTGATCATATTTTTAATTTTAGGAAAAAAAAAACCTTGGGAAGTGAACGCCAGTTTAGCGCAGGTGTATTTGCTGCTAGTTTATGGTAATAATTATAAATTATATATCAATTAAAAAAAAATTAATTTTCATAATTGCAAATTAAGCTACTCCAGTTGAATATTCATTATTTTACTTCAAAATTCACCTATCTTGTTGAAAATTTAACTATTTTGTTAAAAATTCCTTTATCTTTTAATCGTCATTTAATTTTTGAAATTGAAAATTTTTTGTTGAAAATTCGTCGTTTTCGGTAGAAAACGAATATTCTTTGTTAATAATTCATGTTTTTGGTTGAAAATCTAACTATCTTGTTGATATTTAGTGTAGGGGAAACCGCCCTACAGTAGATAGGAAAAAATTCAACAGCATATAACTGCATCAGTTTTCAAAAATCAAGAAAGATTATCGTTGTTAAATAAAGCTTACATATTGAATTGAGTATTCTTATAGAAAAAAATATCACGAAATTAATCAATTAGCTGTATTAAACATTTTTATTAGACCTGGTCAAGGCTGCGATTTTGACACCTTTGTCCATCAATAGATAATCGGTTCTGGTATTGCTTCTGGGCAAGACAGAATACTCAATTCTGGATAATTATGATTTATCATTAGTATACTTACAATTAAAATCAATTTATTGAGTAAATAATAGTTGAAACTATGATTATTTTACAAAAATCGCAAAAGTTTAAGTTATTGAAATTTTTTTATCTTTGATATACCGTGAGATTGGCACGATTGGTACGAGATGTTTAATCTTTATAAAATTTAACCTGACTTGCGATGACAGAAAAGTGCAGCATTTTTACATACCTTAATCCTGAAAATGATATTTTTTCCGAAAGGCTCCTTAAAACACAACTAAAATGTATGAGCTTTTTAATAACTAATAATTCAAACTATTTTCTTGGTTTATTATTTACAATAATTTGAATTTAAAAACTTCACGAATCAAAATAAACAAACAGACACAACCTTTAACTTAAAACCGAGCTTAAAACAACTGCGAGACAGTCGCAGAGCTGCCAATTTTGACAGAGACATTTTTTGTAATTTTCCGATTATCTACTGTTGGTTATCTACTGTTGGAAAATGTATTATCTAATAAAAAGTCCTCAAATATTCATAAATATTAAAGAAATAATACTTTGTATTAATAAATATTGTTCATTAAACTTCAAGCTTCGATTCTAATGTATAAACATGTCATAAAAATGTTTCATTAAGTTAACAAGTATGAATAAAGAAGAGGTGAAATTTTTTTTTTCAGGTTAAAAATTAATTTTATGCTCTCACACATTAATTAATTATAAAATTTCAATGAAACTTCGTTAGAAAATATAGTATCCTTGCTGAAACGTTATACTAACAAAAGTAATTAACAATTTTTGTCAGTTTTCCAGTTAATTAAGATTATCTACTGTAAATCATTATCTACTGTAGGGTGGTTTCCCCTACTTTGTTGAAACTTAAACAAAATTTGTTGAAAATTAAAATCTGTTTTGTTTGAAATACCAACTATTACATATCTTTTGGTTAAAAATGTATTGTTTAACTAATAATATTAATATTCCAGTTAAAGATTTATCATTTTAGTTAAAAATGAATCTCTTTGGTTGAAACTTCAAGTATTTTCTTGAAAATTTGTTTCTTTTTGTGGTTAAATATTAATATTTTAATTCAAAATTTAACTATTTAATTTTTGGTTGGAACGTCAAATACTTCGCTAAAATTCATGTATATTGTTAAAAATTCGTATTTTTCGGTAGAAAATTAAACTATTTAGATGAAGGTTTATCAATTTTGTTGAAAATTAAACTACTTGGTTAAAAATTTATCTTTTTTAGTTTGAAATTCAAATACTTCGTTGAAAATTCATCTATTTTCTTGAAAATTCGGCTTTTTTCGTAGAAAATTAATCTTCTTGGTTGAAAATTCAATATATTTGTCTTTTTTACTTGAAAATTAAACTATCAGGTTGAACAATTCAATATTTAGACAATAATTTATCAATTTTGTTGAAAAAATAAATATACGGTTCAAAATTTATCTTTTTTAGATTGAAATTCAACTACTGCGTTGAAAATTCATCTATTTTGTTAAAAATTCGTATTTTCTTTTTTTGGCTGAAACATCAACTATACTACATTTTTTGTTGAGAATTCATCTTTTCGGGTTGAAAATTGATCTGTTTCAGTTAAAAATTCAACTCCTTCGTCAAAGATTCATCTATGTTTTTGAAAATTTGTCTTTTTTAGTAAAAAATTTAGCTATTCAGAGAAAATCTTATCAATTTTGTTGAAAAGTCAACTATTTGGTTGAAAATTTATCTTTTTTAGTGTAAAATGCTTTCTTCGTTAAAAATTTGTCTTTATTGGTAGAAAATTAATCTTCTTGTCTGAAAATTCAATTATTCAATTTTTGGAGAAAAATTCATCTTTTTTAGTTTAAAATTCAATTAATTCGTTGAAAATTGATGTATTTTGTTAAAAGTTCGTCTTTTTCGGTATAAAATTAATCCTTTTGGATAAAAATGTAACTATTTAATTAAAAGCTTATCAATTTCCTATCTAAATTCAAGTTTTGGTTAAAAATGTATCTTTTTTAGTTTAAAATTGAATTACTTCGCTGAAAATTCATCTACTTTGTTGAAAATGCGTCTTTTCCGGTAGGAAACTGAACTCTCTATTTGAAAATTTAACTATTCAATTAAAATTGTATAACCTTTGTTGACAATTTATCTGTTTTACTATAAAACTCAAGTGGTTCGTTGAAAAATCATATATTTTGTTGAAAATTCGTCTTTTTTGGTTAACAATTAATTTTATTTGTTGAAAATTTAACTATTTAATTAAAATTTTATCAATTTTGTTAAAAATTCAATTATTTGGTTAAAAGATTATCTTTTTTAGTTGAAAATTCAATTACATCGTTGAAAATTCATCTACTTTCTTGAAAATTCGTATTTTTTGGTAGAAAACTGAACTTCTTGGTTGAAAATTTAACTAATTTGTTTGAAAATTAGGGTTGTTAAGGTAAAAAATTAATTTTTTAAATTGAAAATGTACCTATTCCCTTTTTCGTTGAAAATTTCGTCTTTAAGGACTGAAAATTAATCTTCTTGGTTAAAAACCGAGTAAGGCACGCTTACCCCGAAAGGGAACTGGATTAGTTAAATTTTTAGTAAAAAAAAATGTTAAGTAAGAAAACGAATTTTCAACATAATAGTTAAATTTTCAACTGGAATAGTTAAATTCCTGGTTAAAAAAATTAATTTTCGAACAAAAAAAAACTAAATTAAAAAAAAAATGGTTAAATTTTCAATTAAATTGATGAATCTTCAACCACAAAACATTATTTTTAACAAACGAGTTTAACTTTCAACCAGGTAGTTTGATTTTTAACCAAAAAGATGAATTTTCAATTAAAATTATGAATCTTCAAGAACAACAAAAATGATTTTTAACAAAACAGTTTAGCTTTCGAACAAGTAGTTGGATTTCAAATGAAAAAGCTGAATTTTCAACTAAAGTGATGAATCTTCAACTGAAATAGCTTAATTTTCAACCAAAAAGATTAATTTTAAACCAAGAATATTAATATTCTACCAAAAAACATGAATTTTCAACAAAATACATGAATTTCAAGCTACAAAAATATATATTTTGAACCAAAAATTAAGTAGGTAAATTTTCAGCTTAAAAAATTTATTTTCACCTGAAGAGATGTATTTTTTTACTAAAATGATGGAATATTGAACTGGACTAGTTAAATTTTTAATAAAAGAAAAATGTTAAGTAAGAAAACGAATTTTCAACATAATAGTTAAATTTTGTGTGTGCAATTCATAACTTTAGTTGAAAATTCATCTTTTTGGTTGAAAATTTATTTTTTGTTGTTGGAAATTAATTTTTTAATCGAATCTTTAACTATTCCATTTTTGGTAGAAAATTATTCTTCTTGGTTGAAAATTTATCTTTTTCATTGAAAATTCAACTATTACAGGTAAAGATTCATCATTTTTGTTGAAAATTAATTTTTTTGGTTTAAAATTACCTATTCCATCTGTAAACGATTCACAATTTTAGTTGAAAATTCATCTCTAGTTGAAAGTTTAACTTTTTTGTTTGTTTGAAAATTCAACAATTTGGTTCAATTTTGTTTCTCTCGTGCCGGAAAAATCTTTCCAGGTTGAAAATAAGTTTTTTTTCCAGTTGAAAACTAAATTTTTGAACAGAAAATTTTACCATTCAATTTTTAGTGGAAAATGTATCTTTTTTCGTTGAAAAATCATCTATTTTCTTGAAAACTCGTCCTTTTCGGTTGAAAAATAATTTTCTTTGTAAAAAAAATTTAAGTATTTAATTAAAATTTTATCAATTTTGTTGCAAATTCGAGTATTTAGTTAAAAATGTATCTTTTTTGTTTAAAATTCAATTACTTCATTGAAAATTCGTCTTTTCTGGTAGAAAAATAATCTTTTTGGTCGAAACTTTAACTAATTTGTTTAAAAATTCGGGGTTTTAAGGTAAAACATTAATTTTTTAAATTGAAAATGTAACTATTCCCTTTTTTGTTGAAAATTCGTCTTTTTTTATTGAAAATTAATCAAAAAAATAAACAAGTATCTTATTCTTACCTAAATGAACACTTTTTTCTTGTCCGTCTCCATCGACTTCATAGGCCTTAAAATTAGAATGAATAACTTCCTTTCGAGGCGTCAATATCAATCGAAAATGCCTACAAAAATTCGTACAATAAAAACAAAACTTCACTTTACAATGCCATTGACAGTGAAACAACTAATAACAATAGAAAATTCATTGTTTTACCTTCCATGAGTATAAAATTCAAGTTCGCTTATTTTATTGTACGGGTGATTACTATGCTGAGTCCCTCTTTTCACTATTTTATGCTCCAATTGGGAAACATCAAGGGTTTCGTAGTATTTTAAATTTCTATGAATACTTTCTGTAAAAACAACACAAAAATCGGCTATTTTTGACAGTCACAGGAAAACCTAATCATATATTTCTCCACTAACCTGTGAAGTGGATGACTAGAAATAGACATATTAAGGCTAAAAACACTGAACACGTTCTCATTTTAATAATATTTATTACAAAGGTTTATCTCTTTTTAACCTTATTCATGTTTTCGCGACTTTCGCGATGACAATTTTTTAGGTTATGTTGATGTTGAACAGGGAGAGTTGTCGAACAGACGATAGAGATTTTTGATTGGCCGAAGCAAACCGGAATCCGATTTGCTCAAAAGCGCGCGATTTTCAAATCCGAGCCTTGAATCTTCCTTTTTTTATTGGAAGAAAAATGTAAATTGATTACATAAAGCTTGAAAGTTATCAAATAAATCATCGTTAACATTAAAACATAGTTTATATATCTTTTGAAGGTGATTTAACGCATTTTGATATTGAAACGCAGTTTAAATTTTTCGCGCGTTGACTAAAAACTCTGATTTCCGGTTTGCTTCGAATGCGCAGTAGCTAAAAAAGTAGCATCGTGACTCAACGGATCACTAACGTTGAACAATATTCCAATATGCCATTGACCCATTGACCCCATTGGCAGTTGATTGACCTGATTAGGTATTTCAGGTAGAGTGGGGGAAATACAAGATGTCTGCACGCCGAGGGTCAAACAATAATACTAATTGCATGGGACTGCATGGGCAAAACTTAATTTTTTTAATAACTTTTGGAGAAAAAGGATTTTTCACGATAACCAAAATAGATGGATTTTTATACAAAAAGAATAATTTTCTACCCAAAACGTTGTGTTTTCAACCACGTAGTTCAATTTTCAACTAAAAAGGAAAAATTTCCAAGTAACAAAAAAAGGAATTGTCAACTAAAAAATAAATAAATTTTCAACCCAAAATGGGAAAGTTAAATTTTCAGATTAAAGATTGAATTTTCAACAAAATATTTAGATTATTAACGAAATAAATGAATTTTCAATTCAAAAGATAAATATGAACCAAAAATGGAACAGTTAAATTTTAAACCAATTAAATGAATTTACAAACAAAAGGAATAATATTCTACCAAAAGACGAATTTTCAACAAAATATAAATAATATAATATATATAATAATATTAAATTAAAAAAGATAAATTTTCAATCAAAAATGGAATAGTTAAATTTTAGTAATTTTAGTAATTCGTCATCTGCTAAACCTTCTAAATACCTTTTTATATTATTCAAGTTTTTATTAAATTTTCCTTAATACATACATACATTGATTAGCAGTTCGAACTCGAAAGTTCATTGCCTCACTACCCGATTCGGGTAGTGTTTCTAGGTGGATATTTACTACCAATGTGGGCCCACCACACCCACGACGGGCCAACAGCACGCAGTATTCCTGAACGGTCACCCATCCAAATACTAACCGCGCCCAACAATGCTTAACTTCAGTGATCTTACGAGAACTGGTGTTTTCAGCGTGGTATCGCCGTTGGCCAAATTTTCTTTAATATTCTGCGAAATAAAACAAATTATTTTTAAATCTTCAATATTAAGTTTTGAACATTTTTTAAATATTTTAAAAATTTTCTCAAATATTCTTTCAAAATACTCTTTCAAAGTGAAGAATAATGCAAAAATTTCATAGGAATCTTTAAAAAATTGTCTATTGTTATCCTAATACCTTTCAAAATCCTTAAAAAGTTTCACACTTTCATTTGGAAATCTTCAAATATCTACACTTTTTTTGAAATTTCTTCAAATTTAAAATTATTTTTGGAATTTGTTCAAAACTTGTGAATATTTTTTTCTAAATTATTCAAATTTTTCATCAAGTGTTTGAAAAATCATTTAAAATTTAAAAAATGGTCTCTGAATCTTCCAGCCTGTTTTGAAAGTTTTCAAAATCATTTGAAATGTCATTTTTCAAAATCAAGAATCATTTTACATTTTTTATTCTCTTGAAATAGGACGTCTGAAAAATCCCGAAAAAGAAAATTCCTGACACTGTGAAATTCCCGACTAATAAAATTCCTGAATAATAAAATTTCCAAATAATAAAATTCCCGAGTTGGAAAATTCCCGAATAATAAAGTTCCTGAATGATAAAATTCCCGAATAAAAAAGTTTCTGGATGATAAAATTCCCAAATTGGAAAATTTCCCCAATAATTAATTTCCTGAATTATAAAATTCCCGAATAATAAAATTCCTGACAGTTTATAATATTACCGAATATGAAAATTCTGGAATAATAAAATTCCCGACAGATAATTGCCGAATTATAAAATATCCGAAGCAGAAAAATCCCGAATATTAAAATTCCCGACTGTTAAAATTCCTGAATTATAAAATTCCCGAATAATAAAATTTCCAAATAATAAAATTCCCGAATAATAAAATTCCTGAATGATAAAATTCCCGAATAATAAAGTTCCTGAATAATAAAATTTCCGAATATTAAAATTCCCAAATTGGAAAATTTCCTGAATTATAAAATTCCCGAATAATAAAATTCTTGACCGTTTTGTAATATTACCGAATATGAAAATTCTCAAATAATAAAATTCCCGACAGAAAATTGCCGAATTATAAAATATACCAAGCAGAAAATTCCCAAATATTAAAATTCCTGAATAATAAAATTCTTGACAGTTTGTAATATTACCGAATTTGAAAATTCTCCAATAATAAAATTCCCGACAGAAAATTGCCGAATTA
>CAKNYM010050579.1:89939-156746 GCA_932195095.1 Andricus curvator | reverse complement strand
TCGTATTTGGTAATTTTGAACTTTCTAATTGGATCTTATTAGGATCTGATGTGTTTTGTATTCCCTAGTAAAAATGCCTTTTAGCTTCTGCCAGATCCTATTACTTTCGAAAGTGGATTTTGTTACTGGTTCTATGTGGTGTTCTATCAGGTAATTGTGAACTTTCTAATTGGATCTTATTAGGTACGATTTCTGAACGAAAAAAAGTTATATCCTAACTTATTGTTATATAATCTTCATTTTTTATAGTTGTTAAGTACACGATTCGCCAATACGGTCGCTTACACATATAATCGCACGCTTAAACACTTTGAAAAATCTAACTCGCTGAGGATTCGAACCCTACCTATACTACCTAAACTTCTGTATTCTACCGCGCGTATTTTTTAACTCAATGTTTCTTTAAAGAAAACGTATTTCTGATGACCAATGGATACTTCTTGAAAATTTTCGAGAGACTTTGATAAAAAAAATTTATCTAGAATGAATTTAAAATTAAATTTTACTTATTTCAAATACAGCTCGATATTCTTTTTCCTTTAAATATTCAAAAAGTTTATAAAGTATCCAAAGCAATAAAGAAAAGTCAAGTGCAAAAATTCTTTAATAGCCTTGGTGACGAAAAGCGATATTCTATAATACAAAAACCTCCATAAAACGGGCAGTTTTCAATTTATCCAATTATTTTATAATACTTTCTCACTCAGTTTTTAATGCGAAATAACAGTTCTCAAACAATAATTTAAAATATGTGAAACAAAGAACCGAACACGGAAAAAAGTGGATCGTTAAAAAAACTCTGTGAACCAGCAGCTCTAACTATTTTACATTGAACCGCAGCTTTTCGTCAACGAATTTTGTTAAAATTACTATTTCGCATTCAGGTTATTTGAACTGACTTCTTAAAAGAGTAGGATGGACAATTACAAATAGTAGGATGCACTGCACCACTTGGTAACCGTCCACACTCAGGAGAATAAGAGTTACTATTTCGTGTAGTATGCCTTACTTCTGTGAAGAGTAACTTTGCCGATTTCGCATTGTAACGCATATATGTATATGTATATATGCACTGCACGCATTCTATACACGATTTATAAATAGATTAGCTCGAAACTCTCGACAACAAAAATGATGTAAAATGTCGATCGATTTGAAAAGGAAAAAATTATTTTATATATGATTACTGCACTTAATTTACGATTATTCTTACACAATTGCACGCACAGAGACTTACACATATGATCGCACGCTCAAACGCTTTGAAAAATCGCCCCCGCTGGGGAATCGAACCCTACCTAATTACCTAAAAAACCTGTCCTAAAACCTAAATCTAGCGCACGGATTAGTCAAGTGAGCTACGGAACCGCTTAGATTTTTCTGACAAACTCTCGGTCAAGCGGTTCCTCTGAGAAAAACGTGGCCAGCTAAGAAGTGATAATAAATGTTTACTTAACATTTTTTTAATTAATCTCTTACTGATGATTTCTAATATTTTGTAACGAGCTTGAGAAAAATATTTTGCTTAGAAGTATTAACTCACACAGTAAATATATTATTAGTAATTTATATGTATATTATTATAAAATGAATTAAACTACAATTTTTAAAAATTACATATTTCGTATTATTGAAAATTAAGGCTTGAAAAAATGTTTTCGAATGAAAGTTTTGGAATTTTGATTTTATTTTATTATCATCTCACTTTATTTAAAACGCAACATTCATTTGCATAACTGATATATAAATAAAAAATAGTTTGAACATCGTAATAATATATCAAATGCAAAATCGAAATCACTATTTTAAGATGAGACAAACGTTGAATAGTGATTTAAATTTTTTGCACAAATAAAATTTTTCTCATGAGATATGGAGATGCTGAATTAGAATAAAAACTGTTTAAAACAAACAAAAAATATTCGGTTCCGAGAAATTAATATCATGGTGCACAGTCTTCCCCTGTTTTTCTTAGTTTTCCCTTTTTTCTTGAAATTCCCCTTATTCTCAAAAACCTTCCCCCTTTTCCCCTTTTCTCTTTAAATATACGATATTTGAAATTGTACCCATTATTGAATAATAATTAAAGCAATTATAGCACTTAAATAAATTATTTATGAATAAATAAGGTACACGTTCCAAGTGCAGACCATTAAAAATAAATACTCTTAAACAAATTTGAAGATGAAATATTCTAAAGCAAGTTGAAAATGTGAAAACTGCAGACAGAATTTATTATCCAATATAAAATTGGAACAGTTAACTAATATATATTATGTTTTAAATACGTATTAGATATTAGAAGATTAATACATTTTAGTTGAAATGTACAAAGTTAAATACCTAATTAAAAAATGGAATATTCCAAACTCATCAACTGCAATTTTAAATGTTCCAACTTGAGCAATTTTTAATTTTTTTAAATCTTTACTTGAAAATTTAACTATTGTTGAAACTTTTTTTTGTTGAAAATTAATTTTTTTAAACTCACAATTGAACTGTTCCATTTGTGTTTGAAAATTTATCTTTTTTAGTCGGAAATTCAACTATTTGGTTGCAAGTTCAAATTTCGTTCAAAAGTTATATTTTTTGGCAGAAAGTTGGTTAAAAATGTAACTATTTGGTTCAAGATATATTCATTTTGTTGAAAAGCTGTCTTTATGGTTGAAAATCAAACTACCTTGTTAAAAATTCACATTTTCAAACTGAAAATTGCAATTTTTGATTGAAAATTATTTTTTGTATTGAAAGCTTATATTTTTGAGTTAAAAATTCGAGAGTATTGTAGAAAGTACTTTTTTTGGCACGAAAATTCAATAATTTGGTAGAAAATTTGTTTTTTTCATTTGAAAATTAGTTTCTTGAATTGCAAATGTAGCAATTCCATTTTTGGTTCAAAGTTTTTTTTTTTTTTTTGAAAATTCAAATATTTGGTTAAAAAATTATGTAATCTGTTAAAAATTCGTCCTTTTTTTGTAGAAAAATAATCTTCTTGCTTTAAAATTCGACATTTTGAATACCTTTTTTTTTTCTTCATTGGCTAAAAAATCTTTTTTGGTTGAAAACTCAACTCTTGTTGAAAATTCGTGTTTTCGGATTAAAGATTCAACTGTTTTGTAGAAAATTTGAATTTTCTCTGGAAAATTCAATAGTTTGGTGGGAAATTCAACTAATTGGTCGAATTTTGAACAACTTTGTTAAAAATTCATTTCTTAGTTAAAAATTCATCATTTTAGTTAAACTTTCTTCTTGTTTGTTAAAAAGTAAGTTTTTTAACTAACAATTGTAATGTTTGGTTGAAAATTAACTTTTTTATTATTAATTCATATTTTCGTGTTGAAAAATCAACTGCATTGTAGAAAATTCTTCATTAAGGCTTCAAAATTTAACAATTTGGGAGAAAATTTAGTTTTTTCAATTGAAAATTAATTTTTTGAAACGAAAATATAACTATTCGATTTTTGGTTAAAAACTGATGTTCTTAATTCAACAATTCAACTATTTTGTTCAAAAATTATCTTACTCGTTGAAAATTTAAAATTGCGAAAGTTAAAAATAAATTTCTTGCTCAGTTACAATTTTTTGAAAATGTGAAAAAACATGTTTTTTTGGATTGAGTCATATGTACACATTTAAAAAAAAAGTTGAATATGTCGAAACTCAAATTTATTCAGCTTGAACCAAAGAAACATTTTTTTCTTTTTCGGAAAAAAATGTTTGTCGTGCATTAGGATTTTTGGGATTTCATTTTTTTTTTGCGACTTTCGAACGTTATAAACACCACGAAAAAAATGTTTCCCATGGATAAAAAATAATAACATGTTTCTTTGGTTAAAGCTGACTCAATTTTAGGTTCGATCAATCCAAAAAACATGTTTTTGTATATTTCCAACAAATTTTAAAAAAGGCCAATTTTTTTGTAATTAAAAAAAAATTTTAATTGTAAATTTAAGAAAGAGAACAGAAGATATTAACCGATTTCAATTGTTTTAAATTTAGATTGAAAGTATTAATTATAGTAAGGATGAAATGACAAATCTTAGAAAGAAATATTTATGAGAACGATGTTAAACATATCAAAATAGTGTACTTAACTAATTTTATTTTTTCCCGGACTTTTTCATTTCACTCTGGATGGATTTCCAACGATCTAAGTATATCGAATTTTTAAAAATAAATCTTTAATGGCAGAAAGCATTGAAAAATTATTTAAAATTATTTAAAAATGTAACATTTCTTACGAAAAGGTTGTTTGTTCTTTTCGACATATGAAAATAAATGTTTAATCTTTCCCCTATTTTCCCCTTTTTCGTGCGAAAACCACCCTATTTCCCCTTTTTTGAGCTCCTTTTACGCTCTGATCCCTGTAATATTAAAGATCGCGATATCATAGTAGTATGGTAGATTTTATCGTTGTTGAAAATCTGAAAAAAATGAAAAAAAAATTTTTTTTTCATGAAATGGTAGTAATTTCTACAAATATCAATGTGAAAAGGTTGAAAAAATTATTACCACGTTAAAATTGGAAATTAATTTGAACTAAAATTTTATTACAAATTATGTTTTAATTATAGTTTCAAAAAATGATATGTCGAAAACAATGTATTATTCTACTAAAAAAAATTTTTTCTAAATAATATAATATTTGAACCTAGGTGGCTTAATCTAGTCCGATCCTAATTATTTGTAGTCTTATAAGAAATTAAAAATATCATAAGCAGAAAATTTCATAGTAGAAATAATGTAACAAAAAGTATTCTTTTTATATATTCAGAATATTTTTAAATTCTGAAAATTTTGTACAAAACAAAAAAACAGTATTGAAGTATAAAGTAAAGTTATTCACTATGTTCATTTATAATAATTATCTCAACTGATATTATGATAAAAGAGAAAGCATAAAATAGTTTCCGATAATTTATTTAATTTTGTAAAATATGTCAGTGCGCGGTCTGTCTTATAGATTGAAAAGCGAAAATCTGTTGTTTTACTGATAAGCAAGTTATAAGTCATCCTTTTTTAATTTCAAACGGACCGTCTAAAAAATTTTGCGTGGGGGGGGGGGGGCCTACACGTTGCTAGTTGTGCCACTGAACTTACTTACAATTTCAAATAGTAAGGCTAACAATCTCGCGCAGTGCTTATTGCAATGCGAAAAAGCAGATCAAACTCACTTGCAAAAATCAAACTCACAATTCTTTGCTTACTATGAAAATGAGTTATTAATACAGTTTACATGTTCAAATGTACTATTTTAAATAGTTATTGAAGCTACTTGTTCTAGTAATCTTTCTTTTTACAATTTGAAGTAGTAATGCTGACTTTAGGTTTTGTATATTTTGAGTTCACTATCTCATTCAATATCAAAAACTATTTGAATTGTTTCTTCTACAATGCGAACAAGTAAACGTCAAGTTAACAATACATAAAAGTGAATCTAACTATCTACTTTTTTCCGTGAATTTCACTTATTTTATAAAGGACTCAATACTGTTGGGCTTTAAATATTCAAAACGTTCAAAAACGATCCAAAAGTAATACATAATAAAGAAAATCAAGTACAAATATGCTTTAATAACCTCAATGACGAAAGAATAATCTTCTTCTATACAAAAACTTCCATAAAACGCACAGTTTTCAATTTATTCAATTCTTTTATTATACTTTTTTACTCATGTCAGTTTTAAATGGGGAATAACTTCACAGAAAAAACTGGGGTTTCCATTAGAACCCATTTTTGGTTCCAAAGGAGCTGCAACAAAAATGAACCCCACTTGCTGAAAAGGAACCCAAAACGATAAATGAGCTCTAAATGATACCTCAGTTGGGGTTCTAAAGGATCTCAATTGTAAATGAGCCTATTTCTAAAGAACCTATTTTTCGCTTTGCCCACTTCGACATTTTGTTTAATTAATAATACAATTTTTACCTGAAAGCATACATGCAATCAAACTCTGATGGACATAACTTCATGAAGGCAATGAAGGTACACAATATTACCGTGATTAAAATAGATATAATGACTTGATAGATGTAATTTGCAGGTTATGTAACAAGCTTGTAAACATAAAGGCTTATTCATATGCAAGAAACTTTTCGACATGTCACTTTTTAAAAGTACAAATATATATTATTAGAAGTGATGTAGGGTCATTGAAAAAACAAAATTTCCTTTGTTTTATAATTTTAACATAAAATATAAAAATAGATAACCAATTTGACTGTAGAGAAACGAATTTCTTTGAAGTCTTAATGCGCATGCGTCGCACCATCACCCTCACTGCATGTTGATCGCGCGCTTATTTGAAATGATAAAATGTGCAAATCAATTTTTTACAACATAATTATTATAATATTATTATAATTATTGTTTAATAATTTTAAAGTACAAAAAATATTATGAATCATTCAGAATTGGCATTTGTGAAGAAAAGTCTTCCTTCTTTTGAATTTAAAATCAATAATTCATTTGTAAAGAGTAAAATCAAAGAATTAATTTACCTTTTACTCTAAAAGTATATTTTGTGATCTGAAAATTAATTTCTTTGATTCTAAACTAATGACTTATCATAAAAAATTAATTTACACATCTGATAATTTCAAAAAAAATCATATACAGCGAAAAACACGATAATTGACAGAAATGGACTTGTAGATTGAACTATTTAAAAACTGTAACAGATTGAACTATTTTTAAATTTAAACATTAAAAATTGTGATATTTACAGGTGCAATAGTTCAAAATTGTATTAAATACATGCAGGAATCATCACAACAACTGGTTTTCCTTCCCCAAGCACATACATTTTCAGGGTGGCGATTCGGCGGACAATTTCAAATTCCCGGTTATTTTCCGGTTTCTCCCGGTCAAGTTTTTCAATTTTCCCGGTCAACTAAAAGTAACATATTCATATTTTCCGTAAAACGCAAACATTTATTTTAATTCATGACGTTCACTCTGAACATCCTTTAACACAACAGAACAAAACATTGCAAAATAAATGAATTTTCAAAAAATACTTGAATTTTCCACCAAAAATATCAATTTTTCACAAAAAAATGAAATAGTTAAACTTTTCAACCAAAGTGATGAATTTTCAAGTAAAATTATGAATCTTTAACTGAATAGTTAAATTTTAAACAAAATAAAAAATAAATTTTCAGCTAAAATTATGAATATTTAACTGGAACACTTGAATTTTCGACCAAAAAGATTAATTTTTAAACCAGAAGATTAATTTTCAAATAAAAAGAATTATTTTGTACAAAAAATACAATTTGTCAACAAAATACATGAATTTTTAACAAAATAGTCGAATTTTTGATTAAAGGAGACAAATTTTCAAGCAAATACACCAGAGACTCGATAGATGAACAATCTCGGGGGTTGCCTGAAAATGGCCTTGTTCATATAACGCGTACAGCGAAACGTAAACAGTCAGGGCCGCCTGAACCGTTTCCATAATATTGCGCAATCTACTTGACTGAGTAGTTATAGTGCATGGGTCCCTTCAGAGGCGGAGTCGCAACCGTCTCTCGCCCTGCCCCCTGAGAAACTGTGTGGACCAGCAATTCTAGGAATTCATATAACGCGTCCGATTTCGTGTTCAAATAGCGAGTCTCTGGTGTAGTTGAATTTTGAACTAAAACAAGAATCATTTTTAACCAAAAATGGAATAGTAACGTTTTTAGTGAAAAAAAATAATTTCAAACCAAACATAAGAGTTTTCAATTAAAACAATGAATATTCAACTGAAATAATTGAATTTTCAGACAAAAAAATTAATTTTTATTAAAAAAGATAAATTGTCAACCAAAACTTAAATAATTATATTTCAAGTTAAAGAAATTAATGTTTAACCAAACAAACGAAGTGATGAATTTTCAAATAAAATTCTAAATATTTAACTGAAATAGCTGAATTTTAAACCAGACAGATGCATTTTTTTACTGCAATGATGAATCTTTCACTAGAATAATTGAATTTTGGACCAAGAAGATGAATTTCTACCAAAAGACGAATTTCCAACTAAAAAAGATAATTTTTCTACCAAAAATTGAATAAATGAATTCATAGGCAAAAAAAAGAAAGTTAAGAAAAAAATAGATGAATTTTCAACTAAAATTATGGAATATTCAAATGGAATAATAGTTACATTTTTATTTAAAAAAAATAATTACCTAAAATATTTTAAGTAATTTATTTAATAAATTACATTTTTTTTATACAAAATTATAGACAATGAAATGAGTAATTGGATGAAAAAACTTCACTTCATTGGCGAATTTGTTGATGACAGCTCTCTCAGCTCGCGGAAATTGTTACAAAACATTTATTTAATTTTTTTTCATGAACATATTGCTTAAAATGTGTTGCCTCGAAAAAAAAAGTAAATAGACGTTTTCGAATAATTCCCGCGAGACGAAAGTGCTGCCATCAAATTGCCACTTCATAACCTCAAAATCCTAATACCGATTGTTCCTATTGGGAACGATTGAAACTTTGCAACACTGAATCTTTCCTAATCGTGCACACACGATTAAGAAACACGATTAGAAACAATTCAAATTTCTTTCTATCATTCTGAATTGTTTTCAATTAATTATTTCTAGAAGGGTAAACAGTTCGCTTTTTCCGAAAATTGTACGCATAATAAATAATAATATCTTTTGTGTTTGCTTTACCGACATATTCTGTAAATCGCGAAGTTACCAACCCGACTTTGCAAGCGTTTGGTTTGTGAATGCGCCTTTATGTTGTTCTTTTCAAGTGCGCTCTAAACGAACCCTTTTGGGTCTCTGCAGGTATCTATTACAAGCGTCTGCCGATACGCCTGATATTTTCCTTCCTGATTGCACGCGTGCGCGAGAGTGTGGCGCCGATTTCAAAAGCTTGGCTCACCTCTATCGGTGCCCTCGGCTTGCGTCAGGCAGGTTTATAAATCTATGCCACATAATTTATGGAATACATTAATTAAACTTTTCAATCCAGAAATGTAAAATTATAGTAACAGCTTGCATAAAAAAAATGAAATTAATGAAACCTTTAAAAATTCCAATATGATTAACAATTTAAAAAAAAATACAAAGATAAGATTTTACTTTGATTGAAAATACAAATCCTTGGTTGAAATTTAAACTACTTAGTTGAAAAGTGAACAGCTTTTTTTTAACTATTCTTTACGTTTATCAACTACTTCGTTCTTGGTACTTGAGACAAATTTCGCACAATTTTGTACAATATCACACACAAACAAATTTTAATACATTTTTAAAAATAACTTCAGCTGATCTCTTAAATAACTAATTAGGAATATAACAAAATATACAAGTTTTCATTCAAACAAGATTTTACAGATCTTTCAATAAATTAATTGCAATTTCGTTAACCTCTTGGGCGTCAGGCGTAGAAAACTGTAATTTTTTTTCGTCTTAACACTTGTTAACGTTAGCGTTACTTTTTCAAATAAGTAACGCGTTGCCACTACCATTACCAGAAAAATTTAACGTTTAATTCAGGTAGAAGTAAGCAAGGCTTTACTGTCAATACTGGTAAACATAACCTATATATATAACTTAATAATTTATACACATTACTATATAATTATATAAATAGGTGAATTAAGTTACTTTACTCACCAGGATGTAACCTTTTAACATGCTGTCTTAAATTGTAATATTGTGTAAATTTTATTTTGCAAATAGGACAATTTGAGGCCATATTAAAAACAAATAAACAAAACACTTTCACAATAAACACTAACAACTGACGCTGGAAGCAGCAAGTGTGCATTCTGACAGAACGCATTAATTGCGCGCGCGCAATCACGAAGGAAAGTAGCAAGCAATCTTCAGAGCTTTGAAGGGACGAGTCTGAATTTTGCCACCCCTTTGGTTCCCAGCAACAATTAGAACATTAGTCAGCAGCGAATGCTGTATAAAACTAAAAAAAAACAAGCGTCAAGATGGAAAAAAAATTACAATTTTCTACCCCTGACGCCCAAGAGGCTAACGAAATTGCAATTAATTTACTGAAAGATCTGTAAAATCTTGTTTTAATGAAAACGTGTATATTTTGTTATATTCCTAATTAGTTATTTAAGAGATCAGCTGAAGTTATTTTTAAAAATGCATTCAAATTTGTTTGTGTGTGATATTGTGCAAAATTTTGCGAAATTTGTCTCTCTGTGATATTGTGCAATTTGTATTTATACAAAAAAATGTAATGGTTGATATTTTGGTACAAAGAAAGAATTTTCAGTCAATAAAAACGAATTTTCAACCACGAAGATTAATTTTGTACTAGGAAACACAAATTCTCAACAAACTACATTAATTTTGAACCAAGTAGTTAATAAACGTAAAGAAAAAAATAGTTTAATTTTCGTTAAAAAAACAACGAATCTCCGACAAAACAGTTGAATTTCTACTAAATTGTTAAATTTTCTACCAAACTGTTGAATTTCCAAGACAAAAAGACAAATTTTCTATACAAAACAATTTAATTTTCTACCCAAAAATATGAAATTTTAAGAAATGTTCATTTTCAACCTAATAAATAAATTTTCAGTTAAAAACATTAATTTTCATCTCCAAAAAAGTAAATATAAAAAAAAAGCTGTTCACTTTTCAACTAAGTAGTTTAAATTTCAACCAAGGAGTTGCATTTTCAATCAAAGTAAAATCTTAAATTTGTATTTTTTTTTAATTCTTAATCATATTTGAATTTTGAAAGGTTTCATTAATTTCATTTTTCTTTATGCAAGCTGTTACAATAATTGTACATTTCAGGATTGAAAAGTTTAATTAATGTATTCTATAAATTATGTGGCATTGATTTATAAACCTGCCTGATGCAAGCTGAGGGCACGGATAGAGGAGGTGAGCCAAGCTTTTGAAATCGGCGCCACACTCTCGCGCACGCGTGCAATCAGGAAGGAAAATATCAGGCGTATCGGCAGACGCTTTTGTGTATCTATTGGAGCTCAAGTTCGAAAGGATACCAACTTTTATTTGAGGCTTGAGCCGCAACATTAGTGAACCCCCAGTTTTTCCTGTGCTTACCAACACAACAATTTAAAATATGTTAAACAAATAATTGAATTTCACTTATTTCACAAAGGGCTCAATACTTTTTTCTGTATAGATTTAAACCGTTCAAAAACTATTTACAACTGATAAAAAAATAAATAAAGAACAGTGCAGTTGTAAAAGACTTTAATAACCTTAGTGAAAAAAAACATTTTCTGTTATATAAAAACCTCCATAAAATGCACAGATTTCGATTAATCTAATTCTTTTATAATACTTTTTAACTTGGGTTTTAATTTAAAATAACAATTCCTAATAAATAATTGAAAATATGTATAAGTTATGGAAGCACATTGGCTACAAGTTACAACTTATTTCAATTTTCATTTTATTTTGCACAATGCACATTGTAAAAAAACTTGTTTATCGAAAATATATTATTTTCTATCCAGAAACTTTAAATTCTAATCCAATTAATTTAATTCCAATTATCCACTAACAATCCTAATAGAGCCTATTAGAGAAGCATTTTTAAAATTTTGCGACTTCCCATAAAATACAACCTAATAGATACCCAATAGAACCACCTTAAAGGCTGCACTTTGAATTTTAATACAATTAATTTAATTACGATTATCCGGTAATAATCCTAATACGCAGCCTATCAGAAAAGCAAGTTTGTACTTTGTATAATTGAGAGTAAATAAATACCGCATTGGTTCCGATTAGAACCTATTAGAATAATATAGCACAAAGAATATTTGTTTTCGGAAGCCTAATAGAGCCACATAGAAAGATTTTTTCAATTCCTATTTCCGTCCCAATAGTAGATTAAATACCGAATTTTTTTAGAACCATATAGAAATGCAAGTGGATACAATGAACTATCTAAACCGTTTCTATTAATTAAGCAAGCATCATTTTTAGTAGGGTTGATTCCGAAGGTCTACTCAAGCACCTAATAGAACCTGTTAGGGAAGCAATTTCGTACTTGTAACACTTGTAATAAAGCAGATCCCAATAGGTTCCTAATAAAGCCGCCTGAAATATATCTTTTCAAATTTTAATCCGATTAATTCGATTCCAAAAGGCCACTAAAATCCTAATAGAACATGCTAGGGAAGGTATTTCGTACTTGGCGCACTTGGAACAAAGGAGATCTCAATAGGTACCTTATAGAGCCACTTAAAACACATCACTTCGCATTTTATTCCAATTATTGATTTCAACGTGACACTAAAGTACCTAATAGAACCTGTTAGAGAAGCAATATCGAATTTTTAGCACTTGGAATAAAGCAGGTCCTAATAGGTACCAAATAGATCCGCTTAAAACACATATCTTCGAATTTTAATCCTATTAATTCGATTCCAACATCCCACTAAAATACCTAATAGAACATGTCAGGGGAGCAATTTCGTACTACGAGCAGTTCGAATAAAGCAGATCCCAATAGGTATCTACCTATTAGAGCCGCTTAGAACACATCACTTCAAATTTTTTTCCGAATACTTTCATTCCAAAGGTCCAATAAACTACCTAATAGAACCTGTTAGGGAAGCAGTTTCGTACTTCTATTTCGAATGAAGCAGATCCCAATAAGGACCTATTAGAGCCGCTTGAAACACATCACTTCGAATTTCAATCCGAATAATTTGATTCCAAAGGTCCAATAAAATACCTGATAGAACCTTTTAGGGAAGCAATTTCGTACTTGTAGCATTTGGAATAAAGCAGATCCCAAGAGGTACCTAATAGATCCGCTTAAAACACATCACTTCGAATTTTAATCCGGGTAATTTCATTCCGAAGGTCTAATAAAATACCTAATAGAACCTGTTAGAAAAACAATTTTGTACTTAATAATATGTCAAGTAAAAGAGTTACCTCATTGTATCCACGTAGATCCTGTTAGAAAAATTTAACAAAAGAACATAAGTGCCGAATTAAACGGGTTAGAAACCAATTTAAAATAAGAATCTTATTAGAAACCAGTTAGGACCATATAAGATTCTATCTGCATCCTATACGTTTTCTACACGGCTTCTATTGATACCTAACTGTCATTTTTACTAGGGAGACCCACCCGCGTAAGTTATGTCGGACATCTTTAATATGTATTATACATGGTTTTATACAATTTTCTACGTATATTACGTCGTTTATGTATTATACGTAGAAAACCTCGAGTGACATGTCACAACCCATCTCTGTATAAAATTTACCTTCAACACATTTTAAATCTTACTTTTTTTGACGTAATGAACAGATTGTCAAGTTAAATGACTCTATAAAAATTTTCAAGGAACGTTTACGCAATGCTTTATTGTCTCAATTCCACTCCACTGTCTAAATAAAGATAGTAATTTTTGTCAATAATAAGAAGATCGTTATGACATACATATATATATGTATACAAGTGAAACACATTGTATCTTACATCAGTTCAGCTAAAAAAATTCTTCAAACAGTATTTCGTTGCGAAGCAAAATGAACATATTTATTTGTAATTTACTGTTCTTAACTTTTATGATATTTCATAATTCTGTTCGTAAGTAGAATATAATATAATGTCAAATCAATCATATATTAAAAAATATTTAATATTCATTTGTCGATTAAATGCAAAAATTGCTTGTTGGGAAATATTTGAAACATATGCTATCATTGCATACGTGTATTTCATCTTCTTGCGTAATTATGTATTTACCAAAAAAAAGTGTTTCAATAATTGTTATACAATTAATTTTTATACATTTTCTGTTATTATATATTGTTATAAAACCAATTTGAATGCTTTGCCACGTGGATTTGTACGTGATGGTCCACGTGGACTTTTTCACCTGGGATGCCAACATATGTTCCAAAAATTTCACTTTACATTGATTTCCTTTTGCTATACATGCTTTTTTAAAACTTTTATCTGGTGTATAATATTGTATTACTACTCTTTAAAACTGAAACTGTTGACATAAACCGAGGCAAAAACTGTCCTAAAATAAACTTTATATTCAAGAACCCTTGTAGGCTATTTTTCTGTGCTGATTAAAGACAACTGAAAAATAATATTAAAAAATATATTGCATTCATCGCATCGTATTAGTATTACAATATTTACTGACTTTGTGATTAAACTTAGGACATCTTTATTTTGGACCAAAAACTTTGAGGTTCGTTTAAAAAATTCATTAATAATATCCATTTATTTTTTTCTTATAGAATCAATAGGCCCGGAAGAAAGCCGGCGAATAGGCTCGGGATTATGGCATTCACCGCCATACGGAGATGGCTACGTGAACTTTAATGGACGTCTTTTACGAGTACCCCCTGGTGGAAGGATTCATCGAATGCAAAATAGAGCTTACATTCCTGACGGTAATTAAAAAAATAAAAGACCAATTCTTAGGGCCGGTTCCACCAAACTCGGTTAAATCAGTGGTTAACTGACGGCGGGTTAAAGTTAAAGCCATAGTTAAGCTTGGGTTATCCTGTTGTGCGTTCCACCACATTTTTCGTGGGCGCGGTTAGCTAACCAAATAGTCGTTTCGAAGTAACTCCTATTTTACTTTAAATCATAAGTGTGATTGGCTACCCGTCGGTCGAATGGAAAGCAAAGCAATATGTCCGTGCGCGCCAAATCCAGGTAAGGTTGGGCCACGCTCGTGTCTACACTAACCTAAAAAAAGTGAATGTTGGTGTATGTTTTGTTCGTGATATATTAATATATCACATATAAATTCAAAAACATCTTTTTCGACTTCGTCATCAGACGATCTCAGAACTTCTTCCAAAAACTCCATATTTCACAACGACAATGCCGTTTTTAGGTTAGAGGACGATTAAGTCGCCTTAACCGATCAATTTTGACCGGTTAGATTTAACTGTGGTTAACGCGAGTTAACCGGCCGCTAAAACGTGGTGGAACGTGTAACTAGGTTTAACGGAGGATTAACTTTTTAATCGAGGTTGGTGGAACCGGCCCTTAGTATATTATATACAGTAGACTCTCACAAAGCGCATTTCCTCACCAAGTACCTCTCCCTTCCATTAACTCTGCATTTCATAAGCGCCTTGCGCGTGGCATAAGCTGCGCGAGCGCGAGACGATATTTAAATCTCTCCGGTGTAACCAGGCACATTGTACCGGAGAGCCTACAGTAGGCCGGCTTACTATAAGCTGGCTTAAATACGAGAGTGGCTCAGTTTCGCGTCGCGTCGGCGCAAAAGCGTTTTCAACAGTGGCTCTCTGTCGCACACATGGAGTCTCTGCGGCTTCTGCGCCGACGCGAATCTGGACACTCTCATTTAAGCTAGTTTATTGTAAGCCGGCCTACTATAAGCTCGACGGTGTAACCAGGACCAATGTGATTTAGAGATATTCCCGGCTAACCCTTAGGGGCGTGGTTTAACTAAGCGGTCGCTTAGTTAAATGAGAAAATTAATAATAATAATAATAATATATATAATATATTTATAATATAATAATATATAATAAATAAATAATATAATAATAATAATAATAAAATAAAATTATAATGAGAAAATTTTTGGGATTCAGAACCAAAAATGCACGTTTAATTTCTTGTTCAATTATTAGTAGACTCACAATTTAGTATAATTTAGTAGTTATAAGTCAATGGATTTTTGAATCTTTAGAATAATCAGCAAATATATTTTTCTTACAGTGGCTTTTCCGGATCCAATGCCTCTTCTTCATGGTGATGTAGTGTATCGTACAGGAACACCTTTTGTAAAAGTTGTAGGCCAAGGTCAAAAGCAGAAGATTTATAGAATTTTTCAACGTATTTTAACCGGTGATTTGAAAATTGAAATATAATTTAAAACAACTAATTACTGAATTCTGTCTAATGATTCTGTCTGATTCTTAGCTTCTCAACTGGGGGAAAAACCTTTCTCTGAATTCACCCCTCTAATGTTTTATAAAATAGTTTTTACTTTCGAAGTCAAGTGTCTATAAAAGCACATGTTAATATTCACTGTCTTTGCTCAAATTTTTAATAATTATAATATTTTTGATCTAATGAAGAAATGTTGGGATACAGAGAAAATTCAGAATGCAATTTTTCGGACAATTATTGATACACACAATTCAGAATAATGTAGTAGGAATACTTTGAGGATAATTTTATTCTTTAAATTAATTATTTGTCTTGCTTGATCAGATCACATAGTCGAACCAAGCGCATTTCGAAATGGGGATATATTGAGCCGCGAGAAACGTCCTTATGGAATATATGAACATGGATTTGGGTTTCGCATGCTTTTTCGTCTTCAGTAAGCACATGCACTTCCTCGTCCAACAGGTACGTTAAAATCGATATACAATCTAAAATGAATATATTATAGAAATGTGCCTGAAGCATCCAGCTTTTTCTCAGTTAGGGATAATTTGGGACTAACCTACTTGGTAGTTTTAAATAATAAATTTTGTAGTGTTTAAAATAAATAACTAAAATAATTCTGGTCTCCCCTTGCCACCAGGTGGGAATAATGAAGATCGATTGCCCACGTCACAGGCCAGCATAATGAGGATTATGTCGCATACAAACATGAACTAAAAATCAAAATATAATAAACAATGTTAAACTTATATGATGAATAAAAGGATTTAGCATTGACATTAATTATTTCTTTATAATCACGCATTATTCAAATTCCACATTTCCCTGAGGGTGCATCCATTAATTACGTAAGGCTTATTCGGGGTGGAGGGGATCTGGAAAATCTTAGGAATCCTTACTTAGGGGGAAGATCTTCGAACGCAATTTTTGATGTGAGTTTCCTCTTTTTATTTTTTTGTTAATATTCTAATTAAGAGCTGTTTCGGCTGTTGAAATTGCTTATTATACTATTATCTACATTATAAATATCATTATTTGTATTATTTCTTCTCTAATATGTAATATTAATTTTTATCAGGGGTATGTCACGCCTGCCATTCCAGCGCACATGAAGTTGGTTCCCAACTTGACTCAGTAGAGAAACAGCGAAACTGTGGCGCTAATCGCCTTTCGCCAAAATGTAGTTTTTACATTTTGACAAAAGACTCATAAGTGTCAAAATAACCAAAATGGACGTGTCAACATCAGATGTCAAAATATAAACTTTGAAATCCCTTTACTTGTAAACCGCCTAACGTAACAATTTTATCAGAAGTTTTGGAATTTTTGCTTTTTTTAAATAAATTCCCTGTGTTGGACATCTGTATTTTACTATTTTACGTGTTATTGTACGAGTTTAGATATACACAATCACCAGTGGTGTAGTCCTAAAAGAAAAAGTGGCCTAACGGTATTTTCCATAAACTACGTTTCCAGTTTGAGGGGGGGGGGGGCGAAAACTTTGGTTGTAACAGGGGGCGGGGGGGAGGTCATAAGTGGAAATAACGTTACGAACTTAGATAACACTAAGAACTTTAACCCAATCAGAAAATACAACTATATTTTTAGGTAAAAGTTCTTTTTTTTTTGTTGAAAAGGCTACTATTATATTTTTGGTTCGAAATTCATCTGGTTTGGTTGAAAATTCTATTATTTGGTTGAAAATTTAATTATTTGATTGAAAATTTAACTATTAATCAAAAAGTAATCTTTTTTATCAAAAATTCAACTACTTTGTTAAAAATTCATTTTTTTTAGTAGAAGATTCATCTCTTTGGTTGAAAATGTAACTATTTTGACGAAAATTCGTTTGATGTTTGGTTGGAAATAAATTTTGGAAACTGACAATTGAACTTTTCAATTTTTCTTAAAAATTGATATTTTTCAGTTAAAAATTTAATTTTTGCTGAAAATTCGTCTTTCTTGGTAGGAATTTAATCTTCTTGGTTGAAAATTGATCCTTTTTGGTTAAAAATGCATTTGTTAGGTTGAAATATCAACTTTTACTATGCTTAGTTGAGAATTCATCTTTTTCCCCGAAAAATCGATCATTCGACTTAAATTTAAACAAATTTGTGAAAACATTATTTTTTTTTTTATTCAGGAACCATAAATAGAGTGTGAATTGCAACTATTTTTTTTTTAATGAACTTTATGTTGAAAATTCTACTGTATTGCAGAAAATTCGTCTTTTTTATTGAAAATTTAACAATTTTGTTGATAATTCCTTTTTTTTTGTTCAAAGTTTTTTTTTATCGGAGTTTTTATTTGAAAATTCATTTATTCCATTTTTGGTTGCAACTTTATCCTGTATATTGTATAATTTGAAAATTCAACTGTTTCTTACAAAATTAATGTATTTTGTTGAACACTCGTCTTTTTAGGTGGAAAATTAATCTTTTTTGTTGAAAATTCAACTTTTTGGTTGAAAATTTAATTATTTGGTAGAAAATTCATATATTTCATTAAAAAGTCGTCTTTTTGGGTAGAAAGTTATTCTTGTTTGTTGAAAGTTTAACTTTTTGATTGGAAATTGAACTATCTTGTTGAAAATTCATCTTTCTTGATTGAAAATCATCTTTTTTGTCAAAAATTCAATTTTTTTAGATTCAAAAGACCGCTGTTTTTTAAAACATTCGACTTTTTAGCTTTAAAACTTTACTTTTTTTGTGGAAAATTCATCTTTCTTGTTTGAAAATGATTTTTTTTCAAATAAAAATTCAACGGTCTTCTAAAAAATTTGTCTGTCTTGAAAATTCAAATATTTGATTGAATTGTAATCTTTTTTGTGCGAAAATTCGACTATTTGATTGAAAATGTATCTTTGTATGCTGAAAATTGCACTATTCGGTTAGAAATTCAACTATTTTGTTAAACATCTAATTATTTTTGGAAAATTTAATTATTTGTTGAAGTTATCATTTTTGGATGAAAATTCAACTATGTTGTTAAAAATGTATCCTTTTAGGTTAAAAACTCATATTTTACGGTAGAAAAATATCCTTCTTGGTTGACAATTTATTTTTCTTGGTCGAAACGTAACTTTTTTTTTAAAATTCAACTGTCTGCGAAATCATTCGTCTTTTTGTCTTGAAAATGTTATTATTTGGTTAAATCTTTGACTATATTTCGGAAAACTCGTCGCTTTGACTGAAAAGTTAATCTATTTGGTTGTCAATGCAACTGTTTAGTTCAAAATTTTTTTTTTTAATTCGTCTTTTTTGTTGAAAATTTATCTCTTTGGCTAGAAAACCTTTTTTGGTTGCAAAATCAACTATTTTGTTGAAAATGTAATATATTTCGGCTTGAAATCTTAGGAATTTCAAGTGTTTTTTTTGTATTGAATGCAGTATGTTATCTACATTAATTTTATTTGAAAGATAATCCATCCATAACTGGAAAAGTTTGCCGTGTGATAAGAAAGTGGCCTGGCGCCGCCAGGCCTTCGAAAAAAGTTCCCTGGCGGCGCCAGGCCCCGCCAGGCCTCGACTGCACCACTGACAATCACAGTGCATAATATAGATATAAAGATAAAAAAATATCAAATATTGTTATCATAAATTAGAACTTTTACACGTAATTCATATATCTTTAATTTATACTGCAAAAACAGATTTTTATATCGCTTCAATATTTTATAAATGTGAATATAATCCAAAAAGTTCATGAATTCTTATATTTCATTTAAATTTAAAACAGATAATTGGGCGAAAGGCGATCAGCGCTGCAGTTTCGCATTTTCCCCGCTGAGTCAAATTGGGAACTATAATCATAGTAATCGTGTCATGCCGCTGATTTTTATAAACCATTCTTGAAATCTAGTGCACACGTTTCATGAAATTTCGTGGAATCCCCGGAAATCGTTGCAGTCCTTTGAAATGCCGTAAATTCTTTTTAAAACTCTTTGATATCCTTTTAATTCCATGGATATCATACTTAATCTTTTGAAATCCCTTTAAAACGATTAGGCTCCCTGAAAATTCCTTAAAAAATCCTTTAAAGACTATGAAAATCCTGCAAATCGTTTTAAATCTTCAAAATCCTATATGATTCTTTAAAATCCATGGAAATCCTTTAAAATCTCTCAAAATCAGTTATTATCCTTCAAATTCCTTGAAATATTTCTAAATCTCACAATATCCTTTCACATAAAAAAAACAGGAGATAAAGTTTACATCGATTTAAGTTGAAAGATTCGCTGCAACAGAATTTAACCTTATCGAATAAACTTTACACGACACTGAGATAATTTTGTTTTTTTAAACTGTCTCAAAATAATTTTTCAGTAAAAAAGCGTCGTCTGATATGTAGTTGCCAGTAAGATACTATATTAGATGGGAATATGCAAGCTGCCATCTTGGTTTCCCGCGAAATTCAAAATCCGTCTTTTTTATGTGCGTGGTTAACGTGCGTCCTGCTGTAGAAAACCGGGTTTCTAACCTTACTTTCTTGTGGATCTTATTTCGCTTTAACATACAAAAAAAATGCTCACAGACAATTTAATTACATATAACCATATGCTTCAGATCCCAGATATTTAAATTATATTGTTTCATTGATAAATATGAGTACTTACTTCGCATAATTTTGAATTACAATTCGGTTCTATTTGTCGCGTCTACAATTTATAATCCATATTGACAGTCTTCTCTTTGTACTAGTGGAAAACGATAAAGTTTAAATGCATCTTCGTTTCTGTTTTTACGAAACTGAGCACTACAGCAGACCATTTTTATTATATTCTAAACTTAATTTTAACTAAAATACACGACATGCTTATCGCATTGTTTCCCGCAAACTGTCCAGGAACCAATATGGCGGTTGCATATTCCTGTCTAATATAGTACCATAGTTGACTGCAGTGGGAAGAACATGGCAGTATGAATGAAATCAGTCTGGAAATCAGGACACCAGATTTCAAAAAACAGTGCACTTATTACATTTTCATTTTAAAAATAATTGCACTTATTGCCGGCGAATAAAAATATATTTTCTGTGACTGAGAATAAAGCACTTGACACAAGTAGAAAAGTCGCCATATTCACTATGATCTTAACCATAGTTCACAAGTTGTGAGGTAGAAATTCCCATCCTGACATTTTATTCATGAAACTATTTTTTAAATAAAAAATTGAAATACACTTATACATTAAGATTGATTTTTAATTATTAATATTTAAACTCAATTTTAAGCCGAAATAAATTCACGATCCAACTTATTTAAAATATTAGAAATCTTTTTAATGTTTCAATCTCAAAATTAATTCGTTTCCTATTTTTCTTTTTGTTCGAAAACAAACGATGGTTGTTGTTGTGTCAAGTTCTCTATTTTCATTCACAAAAAATACGTTTGTCCAACACTTGCGATGGAAATGCGACTTCGGAGGCTCGTCTCGAGACGACGAAGTTGTCGATTTCTCAACTGATGACGCCACAGTGGTCGAAGTGAGTTTAATTTTCCCACTAGTGGGAAAAGTACTCTTTTCAACCACTGTGACGTCATCAGTTGAGAAACAGACAACTTCGTCCTCTCTCGACGAACTCCTCAGCCGCATTTCCATCGCGAGTGTCGGACAAAGTATTATGTGAACCTAGTGGGAGACGGCGATGCGACTCGTGTGATTGCCAAGCTCGCTGCGCTCGCACGGCAAACATCAGACTCGTCTAGAATCGCCAACTTCTCCCACTCGATGCACAATATGCTATTTAATTCATCCGCGATAGTTTTATATTATTTTTAAAATAATAATTAAGTAAATGAAAAGTGGTGTTAAATCTGGTGGCCTGATTTATAGCTCGACTTCACAAATACTTTGCCGTTTTCCCATTGCTGCTAAGGATGTAGCAGACAACAGCTTTTATTCCATCGTACACTCAGAAAAATGTTTCATTGAATCAAACAAACATTTGTTTGACACTATATCAAACATAGGATTTGGTTGATTTAAGTAAAATTTGTTTGAGTTAGACAATGGTGTTCTTGAATCAAGCAAATTTTATTTGAATCTAACAAATATTTGTTTGATTCAATAAAATATTTGCTTGACCCTATATCAAAGAGAAAAATTTTTTGATTCAAACAAACATTTCTCTTTGTGTAGCATATACTTTCGCCAAATAGCATGAAAACTTCAACAGAGGAAAATTTTACATGCAACAAAATTTACCTTTAGTTTTTTCTGTGTTGAAATCTTTGAAATCCCTTTAAAATTTATGGATATCTTTAAAATCCGTGGAAATTTTTCCGAATCATCCTTTATATTATTCACGAATCCTCAGACATTCCGTTAAATTGTTTGAAATCTTTTGGAACTCTCTAAAATCTATGGATATACTTTGAATCTTTCGAAATCCTTCGAAACCTTACCAAATATTTTAAAATTCCCTCAAATCTTTTTAAATCTATTCAATCCCTTCAAATCTTCGAAATCTCATTAAAAGCCCCTGATGTCCTTCAAAATTTCAGAAATCCTTAGAAATCCCATGACTTATTTAAAAATCTCTTAAAATCCTTTAATACCATTTAAAAACTGTGAAAATCCTTCAAATCGGTTGAAATATTCAAAATCCGAAAAAATCTGTTATAATCCTTTAAAATTCATAAAAATTTACTAAAATATCTGAAAAAAGGTTAAAATTCATGAAATTTCGTAAGATATTTCGAAATATTACAAGATCCCTTGAAATCTTTGAAATCCCTTTACAATTCATTGAAATCTTCAAAAAACGTGAAAAACTTTTTAAATCTCTTTAAATTCCTTTAAATCTTCGAAATCTCATCAAAATCCCCTGATATCCTTTAAAATTCTTAAAAATACTTCAGTGTCACATGAAACCATTTGGAATCCCTTCACTTATTTCAAAATCTTTAAAAATCCCTTAAAAACGTTGCAAAACTGCGAGAATACTTTACATCGCTTAAAATCTTCAAAATCCCTTAAGATTCTTTTAAATTCATGGAAATCCCTGACCATCTCCGAAAATCGGTTAAAATCCTTGAAATTCCGTGTAATATTTTGAAATATCACAAGATCCTTTGAAATCGTTAAAGTCCCTTTAACATTTATTGAAATCTTGAAAACTCGTTGAAATCGTTCCGAATCTACTAAAATTACTTACGATATATAAGAAACCTTCTAAACCCATTGAAATTCATCCAAATCCCTGAAACTCCTTCATAGTGTTCGAAAGTCCTTTGAAATACCGTTAAATCTTTTGATATCTTACGAAATTTCTAAAATCCGTGGATATACTTTGGAAACTTTTTAATTCTCTTAAAATCTTTTGATATCCTGTGAAATCATTTAATCGTCTTTAAATCTCTTCAAATCCGCTAAAATCCTTTGATATCTTTAAAAATCTCATGAAATCTCTTTAAATCCTTTAAAATCTTCAAAATCTTATTGAAATCCCCTGATATCCTTCAAAATTCGTGAAAATACTACTGTATAACATGGAATCCCTCAAAAGCCTTTGGAATCTCGTGACTTATTTTTAAAGATTTCGCAATCTCCTAAAATCTCTTGAATTCCGCGGAAATCGTTCTTTATTATATATTATCTTTCAAAAGTTGTCGAAATCCTTCGTTATATCTTGAAATCCTCTGAAATCCAGTAAAATGTCTGGAAATCTGATTAAACTCATGGAAGTCCCATAAAATCTTGTAAAATCCCTTGACAAAATGATATTCTCTCTGAAATTGTACTTTCAAACCCTTGAAATTCTTTCAAATAATTTGAAATCCTATTCTAAAACTTTTTTAATTTCTTGAAATCTTTTGAAATTACTTGAGATCTAATGAAATCGCAAAAAAAGCGCTCGAGATATCATTGAATTCCATCAAAATTTTGTAATTCTTTGATTCCTTTAAATCCTTTGAAATCTGTTGAGATACTTTAAAATCACTGGAAATCTTTCAAATCTTTTAAAATTCCTTGAAATCTCGTTTACGGTGAAAATAATTTATATTTGTTTTATATATATCGAGTAAAAAGTATAAAATCTTATGTAAGAAGGAGGAATCTTAAAAATCTTAAGAAACCTTTAAAAGAGGGGGGGGGGGGGGCCTGAAATTAAACAAATAATCATTAAGTAATTAATGGATGTTCCCTGAAGAGGATTGATTATTTGCACACCGCATCACATTGGGGCAAAGAAGTTTTTATAGACAAATTAGCCTATAGCCTACGATATCGATTCGATTTCAACTTGAAAAAAAATTCATTAAATTTAACTAAATTTTAAAGATATTTGTCAGCTGATTTTTAAATTCTTTTATTAAGATTTTATTTAAGAACAAAGTTGACATTTTTTAGGAACAATTCTATTTTTTGCAACTACAGTGAACTTCCGCCTATACTAAAGATCGCCTATTCGAAAGTTCACTTATTATAAATCTCCTATACACGCTTATTCGAAATTGCGCAGTTTCGTCACCTCCTACCACGTTCCCTGTACGGGCTGTATGGTCACGCCCGCGTCAGTGGCTGACCAATTAAAAAAAGAGGCCCGAAGAGCGGGAAGCATTGAATTGAGTATTTTAGCATGCCGTCATGGGAATGCAGACAAATTTTTCTAGAAAATATGCTGAACGTAAAAGTAAGTCAGATCGATTTGATCAGGACCAGGTACTCTTACCTCAAATTTCAGATAGTTAATTGTATTTCGCGAAACACGTCATGCTAGAAAACGCACTATTCCGCGAAATATTCGAGTAGTTTTTTGACTATATCATATTGAATTTTAATTGGCAAATTGTACTATTTCCAGCAAATTTTATATTTGTCACATCGTATGTCAACAAAAACACTGATGTATGCATTCAGGCTAACGGAACGCGACTTTTTCAACTGCTAAACCGGTGTTGCGAGAGAAAGAGTAGACTGTTCTCCTTCTCTCACTTACTCCCCTTGCTATGTCGATAGTCGGATATGTCTTACCCGTTTTAAATTGCAATACATAATATTGCGCAATATACTCGATTGAGTACTCGCGCGCTGCGGCCATCCCGAGGCAAGAGTCGCAACCTTATCTCGCCCCTTGAACTGAGAAAGTGCGTGGGCCAGCAGTTCTAGCAATGTCGGGTGTATTTATCTGTATTGTTATTGATAGTATTTATTGATTAATATAATCGGCAAGCACTGGGGATAGTGGATTCTTGGTGCCAGAAGACTGGGCTATAGGTCAATTAGAGTAAGACTAACGTGGTTGTATTCACCAGGCGGTATAAGTGAAGAGCCAAGAGTACACTGAAATTGGGAGGACAACAACTGGAAATCAAAGAACGAGCTAAATATCTAGCTAGGGCTGGCAGCCAGAGACACTTATCTGAATCGACACAGCAATCCTGTGACCCAGGCTAACCTATGCGGCGGTGGTCTGCTGGGGCAGGGTCAAACTGTCCACTGTGAAGTCTTGACTGGAAAGAATCAGGGGACTGATTCTGAAAGGCGTCACTGGTGTCTCGAAGTCGACACCGACGAAGACATTGGGGGCACTAACAGGGTTGGAGCCCCTCCAGCTCACCATCAAAGCCGTGGCTGCGAAGGCGGCCTGTAGGTTAAATAGGGTGTATGGCGAAAGGATCTCAACTGCAGTGCGGATCCCAACCGACAACGCGAGTATGCCGACCCTGAGCATGCTCTGGGACAAAACGCCCACTCGCTATCTCTTGGACAAGAAGTATCGCGTTAGCCTATCCATGAAGGAGGAATGAGCTAACGGCGAGGCACATCTGCCCATTGATGAGGACAACTGTTTGAGAGATTGCTCCAGGTACAAGGAGAAAGCAGCAGCCGGTTATATCGTAGAAGGAGTGCAATGGGTTTTACAATCCAGATGGGGTCCTACGTCACAGACCTACAATATGAGATTATGGTCATGCTGCAGTGCGCCTACAAGGCACAGGAGTATGGCAACAAACGAAACATCCGCATCTGCTCATACAGCATAGTTGCTATAATGGCCCTGAATGGAACAACAACTACGTCGATACTAGTATGGGCGTGCTTTGGGGCACTGAATAATCTAGCGAAGGAAACCCGAGTGACTCTACTTAGGTTCCCTGGACACAGCGGCATCAAAGGCAATGAGATATCGGACAGGCTAGCAAAACTGGCAGCAAGAGAAAACTTCACTGGACCCGAGCCAGTTGTAGGCATTCCGAGTAGGTTAGTCACTGAAGAAATTAACAATTTTCTGACCAAGGAACATCAGAATAAGTGGGAATCGCCCACTGGATGCACATTGGCAAAAGACTCTTGGGTTTAAATCTCAACTCTAACCGAGCGAAGGAAATACTCAAGCTCGGGAGGAACGAAGTCGAAGTTATAACAGAAATTTGTATAGGACATGGAAACCTTGGATATCACAGACATAAGATAGGGCTCGCAGAACTTCTCCTCCAGCGTCTGTGCAGAAAGGATAAAGAGACAGCTATTCATATCCTTTGTCACTGCCCCGCGATTTTGGGGAAACGTCTAACACTCACGGGCAGTAACTGCATCAGTGAGTCAGAAATATTGGCCAATAGCGTGTCGGCGGTCCTCGCCATATCAAGAGCGCTTTGGGGGCATGCTTAGGCTCACAAGGGGACGCAACGGGATCACCCAAGCATCATGGGCTCTGACGCTCTCAGCCCAGGAAATAATTGTAACATGCGTTGAACGCGATACTTTCGACTTCAAACTTAATCACGTGACGTCGTTACAAGCTACTCGATTATCATATACAGACCTGCGAATAAGCACATTCACGGCTTACTCGTCATTAAAAGAGGATCTGAGGATCCACGATTGCTTTATAATTAACGTGGTTGGCTGCGCCTAAAGATTTGTAAAACTACCAAGTAGTGGAAGCTTAGGTAATTAATTCATCGGCACAGTAAAGTGTTAATCCTTATTTGAATGTGTGTGAACATAATTTTCCTATTTCACGTAGGCTCCCTTTTTAAGTGGTACCGAATATTTGGTTGTCGTGATCAATACACACCACGCTGTACATCCGATTGAAGGTGTACCAACACGTGATCAAAGAATCAATTTAAACTAGAAAGGCCTGATATCCGAGTATTTTTGATATGCGGCACGTACAAAACATCTCCAATTGTGTGTTTTGTGTGACTTCCAGAGTCATTTTGCACTTCAACCTCAATGTCACCTTTTTCTTTCATACAGAGAGAATTACCATCTCCCACTAACACAGAATATTCATTCTTTGAAAATTCCTTCAAATTTTTGAACCACCCTTTTCTGAACGACATATGCTCAGTTGCACCTGAATCAGCAAACCATATGTCTTCATTCATTTGAGCCAATGAAGTTTCGGCGTTGAACAATTCAGCCGAACTTCCAGAACCTTTTTGAGAATCTTGATCCTTAGTCTTTTGAGCCACCAAAGATTCACTTTTGTTATTAGCCTTTTTCTTAATGGGACAATCACGTGCCCAATGACCAGGCTTTTTACAGTAGTGACACGAGCCTTCTCTTTTTGTGGAGTTTCCTTTCGGATCAGTTTGTTTTCCTTTTGCATAGAATGCTTTGTCTTTGACCTCCTTTGATAAACTCAACTCTCGCATCTGAACTCAACTTTCGCATCTTCAGCAGGCACTCTTCGTTGACTAAATGATCTGTCAATTTTTCAACGGTTTGATCAGTACGAGGAACAGCGTACCAGGCTGTACGCACATTATTAAATTTTGGTGTTAAGCTGGAAATAATCTTAGCTATAACAACTGCTATCTGTTGTTCCATGTTCGTATCTTTCAGGCGTTGTGCCAGTGAGACAACTTTTGCAATGTGATCAGTCACTGAATCCTTTGGATCCATTTTTGCATTTATGAACTGATCCAAGAGGACTTGTACAGACTGATCACTTTTTTCAGCATGTATCATTTGTAGTCTCGCCCAAATTTGCGCAGCTGTAGAACAATCTGTCAATTATTTTAATTGATCCAGTTCCAGACCTCTCATTAAATATGCCTGTGCTGCAGCATCCTTTTCTTCCAATACAGTAACTTCTGTTTCATCTGCGGGCCTTGGAGTCGATCCATCGATGTATCTCTTCAGTTTATTCTCCACCATATAAATTTGCATTTGACGTTTCCAGAGTTGGTAATTTTGTCCGTTGAAGCGGTGAATGTGACACATCTTCGGTTCAGCCATTATGACACACAGAAAATCACTTTTCACAACAAACTACCGAACTCAACGACACTTGATTTTCTTCACAAGTTTCACTCTATCTTTCACAGTTTTTTTTACTTTTACACTTCAGTAACTTTACACTGACTCTGCTTTCTGAGATGCAGCACTGGGCCCATAACCTATTGTGATAAAAGGTTAAAATACAAAAGAATCATGTGAAAAGTTACGGTAGAATAATAAAGCAAATTTATTCTGATTAGAGTGAGCCTTCTCATACATAAAGAATAACCGGCGACATCGGATAATGCTCTCGCACCGATAATCTGCAGCCGACTAACTGTTTGCATGGTGTTCTGATTAAGGCAACACATACCCGTAGTCATAACGTATGAATCACACTCGCATAGTTCATATTAAAGAAAGCCGAGCGAGGACCGCTAAAAACCAGACTCACTTCGTACATTCTTAAACTCATATAAAATGATACAGATATGAATCGCTATTTTCAACACTCTGATTATTTTAAAATCTTGAGGTAGTACTGTCACTTATTTATTTGTTAGTATAAAAATAAACAATTTTTTTTAATGTTCTATTTGCCTGCATATTATTTGTAAGGAGTGTGAGGTTCGTATAAATGTAAGTAGTTTGAAAAAATGCGATCGTTTAAAAAAATAAATAAAAAATTTCAACTTTTTTGTTGCCCCACTGTGCACTGTGTTTCTGTTCTTTCATTATTCAGTGATATACTAAATGTTTTACAAAAACTTAATTAAAAATCAGATTACAAAAACAGGTGTAATTTTTTGATAAAATGTTTGAAAACTTTTTTGGGCACCAATTCAATTGATTTGGATGAAAAAAATGTTACAGAAAATAATCTGCAGATGTTTTTGTAAAAATACGGACGGAGTAACTTAACAATATCACAGAAAAAAATGTCTGAAAAAATGACTTTGGCTATTTGAATTTAGTTATTATTTTAGCTAAATTATTATCACTCGAGTTAGTGTAACTACTGAGAAATTGTAAATCTGGTATGCATTAGAAAATAAATCCATTTCGTTTATCGATTTTCTTCTCTTTTTTTGAATAATATTGCATGAGAAAATTTCTAGTGATCTGGTTTTTTAGTTAATGTTGTTTGAAACTCACTATGCCTAATTTATTTTCACTGACTGACGATCTCTTATTTTCAGATTTTTTTCCGAGCCTCCTGATACAAATTTTTAATTGGAATATTTTATTGTTTTTGGCATGCGACAGAAAATTTCTCTGACTTTTCCATTCAAAATTTTACCCACTGTTTGTTTCATTTGGCCGATGAATTATAAAAGTATTTTTATGGCAAGTTATTATAATAACTGTATGTTTTTCAATGCGAGATATTACTGAAAAAACGATAGATGAAGTTTCCATCGATTCCAGGTGACAGATTCGCTGCAACAAAAATGGAACCTTGTCGGTTAAACTTTACACGAATTGCCATGTGCTATGAAATGAGTTCTAGTTAATTTGCAATAGTATGATCTATTTCAGAGAAGATTTATAATCAAGAAAAATATTTTATTTGTGTTTTGTATTACGGATTCTAAATGCTCTATCCACATTTGCTTACTCCAGCGTGGCGCAGTAGATGACGTCAGAATTATTCTCTTAATCTCGATGAAACTCTCGACGAAATGTACCTTTAAGACATTCTAACTTTTGTTTTTTTTTTGTTACGCAATGAACAGATTGTCAAGCTACATGACTCTATACAAATTTTCAAGAACGTTTGCGCAATGCTTCATTGTCTTAATACCACTCCACTACCTAAAGTAGATAGACATTTTTGTCAACAATAAGAAGATCATTATGATATATGTATATACAAGTGAAACATGTAGTACATTTTATATCAGTTACAGCTGAAAAAATTCTTGAAACAGCATTTCGTTGTGTAGCAAAATGAAGATTTTTATTTGTACTCTACTGTTCTTCATTTTTATGATATTCCTCAATTACGTTGGTGAGTATAATATACTATCAAAGCAATCATATATTGAAAATATTTTCCATCCAAATATCCACTATATTCAATAATTGGTGTTTCGTAAACGGTTGAAATATATGTTATCATTGTATACGTGTGTTTCATCTTGTTGGGTAATTATGTATTTACCGAAAGAAGTGTTTTAATAATTGTTACAAAATCAATTATTATGCAATATCCTTTATCATACGTGATGGTCCACGTGGACTTTTTCACCTGGGATGCCAACATATGTTCCAAAAAGTTCACTTTACATTGATTCCCTTCTACACATGCCTGTATCTAAAACTTTGCTCTGACGTGTAATACTGTATTACTACTCTTTAAACTGAAACTGTTGACACGCATTGAGCCAAAAACTTTCCTAAAGTATAATTTGTATTTAAGAACCCTTGTAGGCTATTTTCCTGTGCCGATTTAAAGACCACTGAAAAATGTTTTTAAAAATACTGCATCCATCGCATCGTATTATTATTACAATATTGACTGACTTTGTGATTACATTTAGGACATCTCCATTTTGGACCAAAAAGATTGGGGTTTGTTTGAAAAATTCATTAATAAAATCCATTTATTGTTTCTTACAGAATCAGTGGGCCCGGAAGAAAGACGTCGAATATGCTTGGAAAGAAGCCGGATAATAGGTTCGGGATTACGGCGTTCACCGCCAGGCGAAGATTGCTACGTGTACTATAATGATATTCGTCTACGAGTACCGCCTGGTGGAATGATTTATCAAATCCAAGGAAGAGTTTTTATTCCTGACGGTAGTTAAAAAACTAAAATACAATAAAAAACCAGTAGAAGGGAATTCTGTATCCCAACAAAAATAATAGTGTGTAATCTAAGTAAAGAAAAGCATATCTCAGTATTAATCGACCTTGCTTCAATTCTTAGAATATTATATACAGTATACTCTCACAAAGCTTAATTATAAGCGCTGGGTGAAGACCCCAGTCCTAGTTTAGTTTCTTTTGCAATTATTGGAAGACTCACTATTTAGTGAAATTAAGTCGTTCTAAGTTCATGGATTTTTAAATCTTTGAAATAATTAGCGAATATATTTTTCTTACAGTGGCATTTACAGATCCAATTCCTCTTCTTGTTGGCGATGTAGTGCGTCGTAGAGGAGATCTTTTTGCAAAAGTTGTAATGGAAGGTCAAAGGCAGGTGATTTATAGATATCATCAAGGTGCTCTAACCGGTAATTTAAAAATTAAAATATAATTTAAAACAAATAATCTTCTCTCCCAAGGTCCAAATTCTAATGAAGATCCTTAGCTTCTCAATTGAGGGAAAAACCTTCCTCAGAATTCGCCCCTCTGGTCTTTCATAAAATAGTTTTTACTTGCGAAGTCAAGTGCTTATAAAAGCACATGGTGTTATCCGCTCACCCTGCTAAAATTTTCAGTATATAGAATATTTTTGATCTAATAAAGAATTGTTGGGATATAGAAAAAAATTCTGAATCCAATTTTTTAGACTATTCTTAGTACACGAAATTAAGAACAAGTTGTAATACTTTAAGGATACTTTTAATGATTAAATTAATTAATGAATATATTTTTCTTGCTGGAGCAGATCACGAAGCCGAACTGAGAGATTTTCGTCATGAGGATATAATGAACCGCCAGAAACGTCCTTTTGCAATATATGAACGTGAGTTTGGGTTCCGCAGGTTTTTTCGTCTGGAGTAAGCACATGCACTTCCTCGTTCAACAGGTAACTTGAAATCTGTGTACAATCTAAAATAAATTTATTATAGAATTGTGCTTGGAGTATCCAGCTTTTTCTCAATAAGGGGTAATTTGATACTCTGTGAAATGTTCTTCATCCTAGGTCAATTGAATATAAATTTTCCTATACTGAAAATCCACGTGTTATCTTGAATTATCACGACATTATTGTTTTGGATCGATATCTAATAATCAAAATCTGAAAAACAATGTTAAACTCATATAATAAATAAAAGGATTTAGCATTAAGATGAATTCTTTTTTTATAATCACCCATCAATGAAATTTCACATTTCCCTGAGGAAGCGTCCATTAATTACGTAAGGCTAAGTCGGGTGGAGAGGATCCGGAAAATCTTACGAGTTCTTACTTGGGAGAGGGGGGGGGGATCCTTGAAAGCATTTTTACGTTAACTTCCCCGTTTTATTTTTTTTTATTCTGATCATTAGCACCTGTTTCGGCTATTGATATTACTTTTTATACTATTATCTACATTATACGTATCATTATTTGCAATACTTCTTTTTTACTATATAATATTCAGGGTGTCCAGCGACCTTGAAAACCTGGAATTCTCCTTGAATTTTTTCAAACCTTGAAAACCTGGGAATCTCCTTAAATTTTTCACGAGAACCTTGAATTTGAATTTGTTGTGCTCCTAAAACAGTAATTTTTTAAAAATGCGAAGAGTCATTTAAATCTTTTAGTCTATTATGAAAGAAACATCTCGTTTAGAAAAAATCTTTCTAGTGAAAAGTATTTTATTTATCAAGATATAATTTATCTTTTATTCATTACAGAATAAATAAAGAGATTTCAAGGCACTTTTTGTAGACTGTACAAATTATTTTATAGATTGCAAAGAACACTTTTATATTGTGAATAATTCTAAAAAGTTTGTAATTTCTTCTCCACTAATATAGAATATTGATGTATACATTTTTTTGTGGTATTCAACATACAAATTATAAAAATTATTAGTTGAAATTTTCGATGTGCATTCAGTTTTTTCAGAATTAGAATAAGTTATGGCCATAAAACTGATCTTTTGAGGTGTTGACTACTCGGTTTTTGACTGTACCAGATTTCAAAAGGTTACAAAATATTCCTAAAGATTTAAAAATATTGCAAACATTTGAAAATATTTTAAATTTTTAACTTTAAAGATTCCAAGGATTTCAAATATTTGAAAAAGGGTACAGTACTCCCAGATTTTAAAGATTTCAAAACATTTCAAAGATTTTAAACAATTGCAAAAAGGTTTTAAAACATTTCAGAAGATTTCAAAAGTTTTCACAAATATTTCAAATAATTCAATGATTCAACGAATACAACAGATTTTACAAACAAAAGATTTAAGAAAGATTTCACAAATATTTTAAGAGATTTCACAAAGATTTCAAGGATTTCAAAGATTCAAAAAAGGCGTGTACACTAGATTTAAAAGTTTTTACAAAAATTTCCCAAAGATTTGGAACATTTCATAAAAATTGCAAGAATTTCAAAGATTTGAAAAAGGCGTGTACATCAGATTTCGAACATTTCACAAAGATTTAAAAATTTTCAAAAGATTTCAAGGATTTTTAAGACTTGAAAAAGGGTATAGTAAACTATAATATAAGATTTTAAAACATTTCAAAGATTTTGAACGATTTAAAAATTTTCGAGAAGATTTCAAAAGATTTCAAATATTCGAGTGATTTCAAACGATTACAACAAATTTCCAAATATTTTTAAAATTTCACACGGATTTCAAAAGATTTCAAGAATCTCAAAGATATCAAGATGGGTGCACCACCAGTTTTAAATACTTCAAAACAGTTGAATGATTTTGAGTGATTTCAATAGGTTTCAACCAAATTTAGAAGATTTCAATGATTTCAAACGAATAAAAAATTCAAACATTTTACAAAAGCTTTAAATAATTCGAAAAGATTTCTCAAATATTTCACAGAAATTTCAAGCTTTCACTAAGGTTTGTAATACTTCAAAAAATTCCAACGAATTTACAAAGATTTAAAAATATTCCCAAAGGTTTCACAAGGACCACTTATGTTCGCAAAAAATTAAGAATTTGTTTATTTATGATTCAGCTTTCTTTAGAAATTGTTGGCCAATAAAAATGAAATGGCTCATTTTTTACATGTATAACAAACGTTTATTTCATTATTTGATGTAGAAAAAGGAGACCTGGAAAGGCTTGATTTATGGATATGGAAAACCTGGAAAAGACCTTCAATTTTGTTCCGAAGAGTCGCTGGACACCCTGAATATTAATTTTCTTAAACCATTCTTGAAATCTGGTGTACACCTTTCATCAAATCTCGTGGAATCCCTGAAAATTGTTGCAATCCTTTGAAAACCTGTGCTTTTTTTTAAATTCTTCGAAATACTTTGAATTCCATGGATATCAAGCATAATCCTTTGAAATAGCTTTAAAACGATTGAGCTACCTGGGAATCCTTTAAAACCCTTAAAAACGGTGAAAATCCGTTAAAGCGCTCGGAATATTAAAAATCCCTTATAATCCTTCAAATTCTGTAAAATATTTCGAAATATTACAAGATCCCTTAAAATCTTTAAATTGCCTTGAAAATTTATGGATATCTTTAAAAACTGTGTGAGTCTTTCCAATCATCAGAAATGCCTTACATTATATTGAAATCTTTCCAAAAATCTCAAAAATTCCTCCAAATTCTCAAAATCAAAGGATTTTAAGACATTTCGATACTATTTGAAAATCCTTTGAAATTCCTTGAAATCCTTTAAAATCATCGAAACCCCTTAAATCTCTCCTGAACAAAGTTACCTAGGATATGACCTTGGTTTTTTATTTTTTAACAAACCACAGAGATTTCTAGGGGTTTCCATACTTTTTCGCCAACCTGTGTATATATATGTATTTTGGCAAAGTTGGGGATAAATTTAAATTAAAAATAAAATTTTCAGGCTTCGTACTGCATACATAATAGTTTCACTTATCGCTGTAAAGTTTTTACGATTCTTTTCAAAATTCAAGGACTTATTGCATTTTTAAACTTTAGGATACTTTAAAGGTCATGCCCTACCTTTAAACTTTTTTTTTCTAAAAAAAATTAGGACATTTTTTCACAAAATGACACAAAATGAGGGGGTGAAACTTCAAACAATCGCAAAAAATAATTTTTTGGACCGCCCTATTAAATATCAATACCAATTATATATTATGTTCAGTATTAAATATGTCTAATAATTTGAAACGAGTATTTTATTTAATAAAAGTGTTTATCAAAAAAGAAGTGAAATCTCATCAAAAACATCCACGATGCAAAAAAATCCACCAAGCAAAAAGTTATCAGGATAATCAACATATTTTGTGAAGTTAAGGTCTTCCAAGTGATTCTATAAAAGATATTTAAAATTTATTACATTGAAAAAATTTCAGAAATCTGAAGAATTTATTGGAAAGAAAAAAATGAAATCTTCGTTTCTGTAATTTCTTCAGTTCACTAAAGTCAAAAGTTGAGATATCTTTTAGAATTACTTGGCAAGCTTTAACTTCACAAACAATGTTAATTGTGCTGATAACTTTTCACTCGGTTGAATTTTTTTCATCGTAGATGTTTTTGGTGAGATAATACATATGTATACTATAATTCTCATAGCATGGATTATATATGACTTCAGCTTGTCCTTGTGAGATATTTGTATTTCATAACCACATGCAAATATCTTGCTAGATATCGTACAAGAAAATAAACCAAACTTCGTTTTAAAATATTTGATTCTAATTAAGTTTTGTACGAACAAAGAAAGTGGGTTATTTCACTTTTAACGAAGACTCAGTTTCAAGCTTTCGTTTTTATTTCAAATGCCTTCAGCTACGGTAGTTGTGCTGTACGAAACTGCAACTCCTGCGTTTGAAGTTTTTTCTAAAATTTTTCACCAGATTTCACCAGATTTTTAAGTTTTCTGTAGATTACAACATATATCACAGGATTTTATAAGATTTTGATAGAATTTCAAAAGATTTCCGTCAGCTAGTTACGTATGTTACCTTTGATGAATCACTTTTGTGCTAAACTTTCCATCAGCTTTTGAAAACAGCTCTTTACTCTCCCAAAAATAAATGAGGGCTTTGGAAATGCCCGTCATTCCGTCATTTCGTCAACGCGTCGTGTCGCTCAAAGACAAACTCAAGTGGCCAGGAGCCTTCCCACTTTCAAGCAAAAGATATTATATCCCCTGCTTATTGCAGCCAGGCCCCAAATATTTCTAATAATAAAAACCAGCATACGGAGAAAGGAGCTGGGATGTAGTCGAAAAAATCGTATTACTTACCACAGCAATAAGAGGAAATACTCTTTCTATAATAATTAGTAATATACTCGAAACTCAAAAATTTTCATTTAGAGCCGGAAAGACTAATATTTTCGATAGTTTATTTGAGTACCGTAGAGTTTGAAACAATCCCATAATATTCCCATGGTAGGTGCTGTTATGAAAAAAAATCCTTTGTATGTTAATAAATTTGTTAAATAATTTTTTTCTCGGTCCTAAGCCACATGGGTATTTTTCACTAGGTACTGTAGATTCAAGTAAATGAAACTTCGTTAAGAAATATTTGGGTTCAAAGAAATTGTGCCTCCGCCAAAAAAGTGAGTTATGTCACTTTTCACGAAATTTCAATTTATTGTTGGTAACAAATATTATGACACGCCTAAATATATATATATATATATATATATATATATATATATTATTCCATATTCTTAGCTCCAGGATTATGTGAAAATATGGGTTTTTGTGCGTCGAGCATATTAGATCATTTTTCTTTGTACTTTGATTAACAGCTCTGAGCGAAACCTTTATACAAAACTTAAAAAAGCATAATTTTATTTAGAAAACTTAGCAGATTTGTCTGATCTTCACTAAAATCTTCTGAGATTTTTCGTAAGGAGCTACTGCCTTTCAAAGTCAGGGTCGCCGACTTTTTGTGGCGACAATAGTAGAAGCCAGGAACTTTCCAGTCAAAGCTGGTGGATACCTGGGCACTCCAAAGATTTGGAGAATAGCTCGTCAGCCTACCTGGTGCACGAATTCTGCTATCACGCCAGGGAAGACCTTTGTATAGTTTTGTCCCTACTCCCGGTTGCCCGGTGGATGTGTTGGCATAGATGAAGCAAGTGGTGGTTACCTCAGTGGTGTCGGTCGGTGGCTATGATTGGTGACGCTAGCTCATCTCGTTTGTCGTTCACGGCAGAATGGGGCTCGCTTGCCGCGTTGAGTGCTGGCTGACCCAACTGCCTGCGTATTGGGGCCTGTTTTATTCTAATACACAAGCGAGTAACATTATTTAAATTTTCTCATGGCTAAATGGCATGTTACAAGAGCTTTAGGAAATTTCAAGGGATGTCAAAGAATTTTGTAAGATTTCCTAACTACTAGGCTAGACTGGATAAACTGCTCTCTCGTAATCCAGATGATATTCTCGACACTCTAAAATTGCCCGATAAAGGATACTCAGTGTTGGACAAGAAGACCTTGGCTCACCTGATCAAAGCACATTTTCTGGCCTTGATAAGGTTTGGGAAAAGAATGTGATACCTTCGAGGCAACCAAAGCCGCCTGTGGCTCAACCTGGCCCGAAACGGCCGCTAGCCTACGAAATTGTTACCTACTCCAGGGTCAGGTAGGCCCTGAAGTCTTTCCGCCTATACAAGTATCCAGGTCCGGATGGCATTTACACGGTCTTCTCACAGAAGGCTGGAGAGATCATCATAGGGCCGCTCGTGAGACATGCTAGGGCTAGTCTGACACTGAGATGTGTCTCGACGGCGTGGATAGGTACGCGTGTAGTCCTCTTTTCGAAAGCAGGCAGGATCAGTTATACTTCACCCAAGACTTCACCCAAGACTTCACCCAAGGTCTTATTAAGTAGGCCACTTTGCAAGAAGCGACACACCTACAGGGCTGGTCGCTCGACCAAAGCGGCCATAAGCGAAGCAGTACACCTAATCGAAGGTCACCTGAAGCAAAAAGGTTTCGCGATTAAAACTTCTATGGACATCAAAGGAGCCTTCAACTACACCTTTAGAAAGGTGATCGGAGCTGCCATGATTGCACATAGTGTTCCAACTGTAGTCGTGGAATGGACCCGCCATATGTTGGGTAACAGGAACCTAACAACGACTTAGGGTGATACCACTTTATGTGAAACTGTTGACTGGGGATGTTTGCAGGGAGGTGTTTTATCGCACCCGATGTGGTGCTTGGTAGTGGATAAGCTGCTTCATCTACTCACGACTGTTTTATTACCCGACCAAGATTATATTATTATTATTATTATTATATTATTATTATTATACTCTAATACACAAGCGAGTAACATTATTTAAATTTTCTCAAGGCTAAATAGCATGTTACAAGAGCTTCAACAAACTCTAAAGAGTTACAAGGCATTGCATACTTTGCATACGTAAAATCTTGCTGTATGCGGCGCTAAATTCCACTCTGGAATTACACGGACGGCCGTATGAACATTCTGAAACTCTTAAACGTTTTTGGAGTCGCTGAATCCAAATCTGGGGTTATTTCGACCCCATGAGGTCAGGATCAAGGTCATGCCAAAGTCAAAAACATTTGAAAAACCATTGAATCGGAGAAAACCACTTTTCTAAGACGTTTCTGGGGTCGCTAAATCCAAATCGGTGGTCATTTTCACCCCATTAGGTGAAGATAAGGGTCAAACGAATTTTTCCAAACAAATTTTTGTTATAATTTCTGAATTGTTACATTGAATTTCGGAAATTATCCCTACATTCACTTCAATGACCAGCAGTAATCAATCATCATATTTACATCCCATCGACCTTGTTATCTTATTCCCATTGTCTTTATGTCTTGATGGAACCTCTTCCCTTGCTCCTCATTAAAATCTCCTAGATTCGTTGGGAAGTAATCCATATGTGAATGCAAATCGTGTAACTTGAAGTTCATCAAACTTGGTTAGAAACATCAATCCCAAAAGAGTCCCTGTAAATTCTCTTAACACTCTTTGATATTGGTTTCGGCTTAGCTGCAAAGTGATACTTGGCACATATGTAACAAAATGCGTCAGGATTTTTGTTGCAAGAATTTTCAGATGAAGATTCCCTGCGTTTGTTTGCAACGAAGACTTTTGAAGTCTTATCCTTAGAAGCCGTTTTAATTTTGTTTTGTTTTTTAGGTACCATGATATTTCACGAAGACCCACACGTTAGGGATCATCGACCGATCGCAGGTGAGTCCATCGTCCCAAGGGTGATAACTCTCATATCTCTCCAGTTCTAAGTAGGAGGGCTTTCCGACTTTGACGAGGACAAGGTCAACTCGTCGTCAGACACGCTACGGCTTCATGTTCACACCCTAACGCCCCCTCCAAGGCAGCGCGCCATCGCTAGCTTCGATACCACGATGGACTGGTAAGCGAATTATTCTACACATCTCCTTGCGAGGCAGTTGTCATCGTTCCCAGTATCCTTCTTGGTAGCAGGATTTTGAATTTCTGCGGAAAGATCGGAGTATCACTGCAGAAATGGAGTTTTTTATTTGAGCTCATCAGTGATGCTACACTACGTCCCTCAATCATAACCAAGATGTTCGGGCTGTTGAAGATTGCTGTTGATTTTTTTTTCATTGCATTTTCTGAAAGTAAAACATTTAAAAAATGTTGTGTTACATTTTTATCGAAATCGGAGCATAACTTACGAAGATACACGACTTTAACCAAAGGTACCTCGCGCGGTCTACCCAGCTTAACTTCGAACGCTGAGCTGTGTACACGTTGCGTTGTTTTCTTTGTATGGTAAAGTGGTTGTTGCCAGTAGTTGTGGACTGCGTCCCTTTTCAGAGGCGGAGTCACAACCGTCTCTCGCCCTGCCCCATGAGAAACTGCGTGGGCCAGCAGTTCTAGGAATTACAAAACCGAACAAGCCTCTATGGGACTTGGGGTGTATACTAAAACGCGCTTTTGCTCGAAACCACGTTTTTGAAGTCGGTGCGCATGATATCTCCAGAATGGCTCAACCGATCATTACCAAATTTTAATCAGTTGTTTTTAACATAATTTTGAATTACTTGAAAGATTGATATTTCAATTTATATGTTAATATTTTTATACCATACTCAAAGCTTTGAACGCGTTTTTCTCGAAACAACGTTTTTGGAGTCGGTGTGCATGATATCTCCAGAATGGCTCAACCGATCATTACGAAATTTGAATCAGTTATTTTTAAAATAATTCAGAAGTACTTGAACGGTCGATATTTCAATTTATAATTATTTTTTAACAGAAAAATGAGCGATTTTTTCAAGGAAAATAACAATTTTGTGTTTACAAATCCGCCATTTTTTTAGAAATGAAAATTTTGACTTAATTCGACGTTCAAGTACAAGGGAATATCGTTTTTCAGCTAATCCTGTTGTATTTTTTGTTTCGGATGATCCAGTCATTACCTTAAAAAATTACTGTAACTTATTTCAATGTATGTATATTATTTGAACTGTAGAACATCTGTCAATAAGTAATAAAACCTGTTTTCGAAAAAAATTCTTTAAAAAATCGTTTTTTTTTGGCCTTGCGACTGACCCTAACCCCTTAAAAGGAAACTGTTGCTACTGCTTAGTACTGCAGTCCTCCCCTTGGGGCTGTAATACCTTGTAGTTGGTGGGAAGGCTTAAGCGTGTGAGACATGTGGGTCAAAAGGACTTCGGCCTGCATGCGTATGTATATGAATGAAAGGATCCCTATAAACGGGCTCTCCTGGGTGAAAGGAAAAAGGATCCCTATAAACGGACTCTCCTGGCATGTGTGATTACGGTATGGTAGAAGGGTGAAAGAGCCTAGCTAACACGGGCCTTTTGGATCCCTGGGTCGAGGCCCCTCCCGGACCGATTTACAGTTCTGTAATCGGGACTTGAATGACCTGCGGTCCGCATAGCGACCAAGAAACAGCCCTCCGTTTTATCTGGTGGTCTTCAAGCGGATATTTGAACATTGAGTGCCTAACTCAATGTGACCACCCCCCTAAGACATGGGTGTAGAGTGATCATGCTCATGGCCCTTTGGCACCTAGAGGTTACGAAGGTGTCCTAACGGCCTCTCGGGGACACCGGACGACCTCCCCGAGTAATTAGTCTTACCCCTGCATACGGGGCTCTGTAGGGGTGAACCTTTATTTCCCTAGCTTCTCCTGGGATCGAAATGAACACGCAAAGTACAGAAAATGGGAAAGGAGGAGAAAGCGAGGTGGCGGAGGGGGGAGAAGGGTTGGGCCTTAACGAGTCTAACTTAACCCTCTCCTCCCCATCTGTCTCTCCGGCAAGCCAAATTCAGGTGACAGCTGCGACCCCAGCTCCCTCGGGAGCTGAGGGATTGACAGTCCCCGTGAACGAGGCTATGGTATTGGGAGTGGCCAACAAGTCCCCCAATAAGAGAAGACGCGTCAACGGTTCCCAGAAAAGGAGACTGAGGAGGCAAGCGCAGCAGGCTATCAAAGCAGCTGCGGAGGCTGAAATGTCGGCAGCTATAGGGCCGACATCCGGCATTGAGTACTAGAAGAGAGGCAGGGGCTCAGAGGGCACCCCACCGGAGGTGGCTAAGCCTTTGAGGAGGCACAAGGCGGCCCAGCAGCCGACGAACAGAGAGTCGTCGGGAGCTGGACTAAAGGCCGCTCAGAGGACCAACCCCCTGACGATGGTGGTGACCGACACCAACTACCCGAACGTGTTGCTCACTACGGAGCAGTACGAGATCTTTAGAGAGGCTACCTGGAGGGCGCTGGAAAGAGTGTCCCCAGATCAACTGCCAAAATTCATGACATTTGTGGCAGCCGACCTAGCGGCTAAAGCTTGGCTACTAAAAGCAGTGGTCAAAACGGAGTCGTGGGAAGGTGCATCTCTTAAAGTGGGTGGGGTTGAGTTGCTCCAGAAGATGGTGACAGCTACGGCGTGGTTCCCGGGCAAACCGGAAGACATGTCTCAGGTGCTCTGTCGGTTGGAGAAATTCAGCCCCTCACTTGAGATAGCGTCCTGGCGAATCGTCAGGTACGATAGGCCTCAGGAAGAGGACACACTAGGCGGCACTAGGCATCTCCTAGTCGTGCAGATTCCTGAGTCCCAAACGAAGGCTCTTGCGGCCGTCAACAACAGGCCCTTCTATCACTGTGGTCAGGTCAACATTAGGATTGCCGGCCAGGGGAAGGAGGAGCCTGTTGAGACGCAGGAAGATCGGGAGCAGACTTAAATGACTGCTCCTGGTCTAACCATTACCCAGATTAACTTGCATCACAGCAAAGGCCCCTCTGCAGTTTTGCAGAGGGGCATGGCTGCTATTTCCACAGGTATCTTGCTAATTCAAGAACCATGGTTAGTTCAAGATACCATAAGGGGATTAGGGGGGGGGGCTGGTCTTTTTTGTTACAGGGACCCCAAGGCGGCCAAACCAAGGGCCTGCATACGGGCGAAGGGAGTTAACGCTCTCCCGCTGGTTCAACTATGTTCGGGAGACCTGATGGTGATAGCCACGGATCTCAAAGGAACAGGGAGGCTAGTTTTGGAATAGGCTTATTTTCCTTACGACAGCGATACCAACCCACCAGTGGAGGTACGTACACTGGCGGAATACTGCAAGGTAAGGTGTATCCCTCTTCTGCTGGAATGTGATGATAATTCCCACCATACTTTGGAGGAAAGCACGGAACATTGGAATATCTAATCGCCGCTGATTTGGATATTCCTAACACGGAGAACACTCCAACGTTCCGTAATTCGGTTAGGGAGGAAGTCGTTGACATCACTCTCTGCACCAGTAGTTTTAGGGATAATATCAGGAAGTGGAGGGTTTCAGATGAACCCACTCTCTCAGATCACTCACAGATAGAGTTCGTGTTGGAATCCGTTGTACCCACTGGCCCTAAGTGGGTCAGAAATACAAGAAGAACGGACTGGGATCAGTTTTCCATGGAACTAAGATGTGCACTTTCAGAGGTTCCCAGGTCAATTCGAGACGTGGATACCCTGGAGATAGCAGCCAAAACTTTCACCGAAGCCATCAAAGCTACCTATGAAAGTAATAGTCGACCTACAAGAGTCCGAAAGGTCGGGTAGACACACTGGTGGAATGGGAAACTCAAAGAGCTTCGCAGGGAAATCAGAGAGAGGTTCAGACGTGTCAGTAGTGGCAAAACGAAGGAACTATGGACGTCATTCACGACGATGAGGGAGGCATACAGGGGTGCAATACGTAAGGCAAAGCAGGAGAGCTGGGCCAACTTTTGCACAGACATCGATAAGGGAGCTAAGGCGGCTAGACTGGATAGGCTGCTTTCTAGAAACCCGGACGCTATTCTTGGCACTCTGAAATTGCCCGGAGGGGGATACTCAGAGTCGGACGGGGATACCTTGGCTCACCTGATTAAGGCACATTTCCCGGGCAATTAAATATATGGAGAAAAGGGGACGGCACCTCAGAGGCAAGCTAAGTCGTCTGCGGCCCAACTGGGCCCGAAACGTCGGCTGGCCAACGAGATTGTCACCCCCGCTATGGTCAGGTGGGCCCTGAAATCAATAAGTCCTTACAAGTCTTGCTAGGGCTAGTCTGAGGTTGGGATATGTCCCGACGGCATGGAGGGGTACGAGAGTAGTCTTTATTCCGAAAGCAGGTAGGATCGGTTATACCTCACCCAGGGATTTCCGGCCCATCAACCTAACATCTTTTTAATAAAAACAGTGGAAAGACTTGTCGATAGATATATCCGCGATAAAGTCTTGTCAAGTAGGCCACTCCACAAGGAGCAACACACCTACAAGGCTGGTCACTCGTCGGAGACGGCCCTAAATGAAGCAGTAAACCTAATTCAAGATCAACTGAAGGAGAAAGGCCTCGCGATTGGAACCTTAATGAACATCGAAGGAGCCTTCAATAACACCTCTGGAGAGGTGATCAGGGCCGCCATGATTATACATGATGTGCCTATTGCAGTCGTGAAATGGACGTGCTACATGTAGCCCAACAGGAATCTAACCACGACTAAGGGTGATGCCAATCTATGTGGAACCATTAACTCGGGATGTCTGCAGAGAGGAGTTTTATTGCCCTTGCTATGGTGCCTAGTAGTGGATGAATTGCTTTATCTACTTCCGAGTCAAGGCTACCATGTTATAGGCTATGCGGACGATATACTGGCTATCGTGCGCGGCTAGCATCTGGATGCGCTCTTCGGAGTATTGCAACAAGCACTGATGCTACTGGATTCATGGTGCAACAAAACTGGATTATCGGTTAATCCGAGTAAGACAGACGCGATTGTTTTCACCAGAAGGTACAAGTGGGGAACCACGAGTACATTGAAACTTGAAGGACAACAACTGGAAATCAAAGAACAAGCTAAATATCTAGGAGTCATTCTGGAGAAGAAGCTGTTATGGAATGAGCACGCGGAAAACAAGTGCAAGAAGCTAGTAGCGACTCTATGGCTCTGTAGGGAAGCCATAGGCAAAAGCTGGGGCTTGAAACCGGAGACACTTATGTGGATCTACACAGCGATCTTGCGACCCAGGCTAACCTATGCGGCGGTGGTCTGGTGGAGCAGGGTCGAGCTGTCCACTGTGAAGTCTCGACTGGAAAGGATCAGAGGACTTATTTTGAGAGGCTTCACTGAAGCCTCGAATTCGACACTCACGATGGCACTAAGGGCACTAACAGGTTGAGAGCCCCTTCATCTTACCATCAAGGACGTGGCTGCGAAGGCGGCCTGGAGGCTAAATTTGGTAAATGACAGAAGGATCTTGACAGCAGTGAAGATTCCAGTCGACATCGCGAAAAGGCCGACCCTGAATATGCCTAGGGACAAAACGGTCACTCGCTACCTCTTCGACAAGAAGTATCGAGTTAGAATATCCACGAAGGAAGAATGGGTTAACGGCGACGCACACCTGCCCAGTGATGGAGACAACTGGTTTACAGATGGCTTCAGGAACGAGGCGAATGCAGGAGCCGGCGTATATCGTAGAAGGAATGGAATGGGCTTCACAATTGAGATGGGCTCCTACGCCACAGTTCTAGAATCTGAGATTATGGCCATACTCCAATGCGCCTAAAAGGCAAAAGGGTATGGCAATAAAAGGAACATTCGTATCTTCTCAGACAGCAGGGCTGCTATATTGGCCTTGAATGGAACAACGACCACGTCGCTATTAGTATGGGAATGCTTTGAGGCACTAAATATGTGAGCGACGAAAAACCGAGTGACTCTGCTATGGATCGCTGGACTCAGTGGTATCAAGGGCAATGAGATATCGGATAGGCTAGCCAAGCTAGCAGCAGGAAGAAATTTTACTGGAACTGAGCCAGTTGTAGGTATTTCCAGCAGGTCAGTCACTGAAGAAATTAACAATTGGCTGACTGAGGAACATCAGAATGAGTGGGATTTGGTCTCTGGTTGCAGACAGGCCAAAACACTCTTGGGCTCATAGCTTAACTCTAAACGAGCTAGGGAAATACTCAAGCTCGGGAGGAATGAAATCAAAGTCCTTACAGAACTGTTTGTAGGACATGGGAACTTAGTATATCATAGACATAAGATAGGGCTTGCAGAAAGTCCTCGCTGTCGTCTGTGCGAAAAGGATAATGAGACAGCTACTCACAGCCTTTCTTACTGCCCCGCGGTTGCGGGGAAACTTTTAGCACTCACAGGCAACTACTGCATCAGTGAGTCAGAAATATCAGCCAACAGCGTAGCTGCGGTCCTCTCCCTATGGAGAGTGCTATGGGCTTGTAAGCTTAGGCTTACAAGGTGACACAACGGGATTATCCAAGCGTCAGGGGCTGTAACGGCCTCAACCCAGATCTAATAATATAAGTGCTGCACTGGTGATCGTATCTTCTTGGTCACTTGACATTAATCAACCTTTAAATCCTCTAGCCTCGAAGTGGTGAGCGTGGATGGACATGCGCTCAAAGAAGTACTTAATGGTTTGGCTCCAACGCCAATGTGCGTTCTCCAGGGGATCGTATTCGAGAACACCATCCTCAATTGTTTGCCGTAGTTGAGGGGAGCATCGGTGGTCTACAGAATCTCGCCCCTGTTGTAAAAAATGCTCACACAAAAGAATGACGTTAACCACTACCTGATAACGTCAAATAGACCCTCATTCGGATTTAGCGACACCCAAAACATCTTAAAGTAGTGGTTCACGCCGATTCAATGATTTTTTTCTAATTTTGTCTGAGAGTAGAGGTTTCCTCCGATCTAATGGTTTTCTTCATTTTGACCTTCAATTGACCTTGATCATGATATCCTTATGGGGGTAAACTGACCACGGATTCGGATTCAGAGTTGCAGAATTTTTTTTATGCTGCTGTCTTATCGGTTGTCTAAAATAAATCGTTCCTTTGTATTTTGTTTACTCTTTACATTAATTCCTTCAACATTTATTTATGCTTTTATTATTATATATTATATTTACTATATTATATAAAATGCTTATATAAACATCATATATATACTATATTATTGAATGTTATTCCTACATTAATAAAATGCACTTTTAGGAACAAGAAATTTTCCATCAATAAGAAATTTATTTCGTTTCTTTGAGTCCCCATGCATTTATTCAAGATGGTGCAAAGTCTATCTAAGCAAATATGGAAGGGTAACAAAATTTTTAGTAAAAAAAGTGACTTTTTTCCTACTTGAAGTGAACATTTCGTGAACAAACAAATCTGCGCTGAGGAATGGCACCCTTTCCCGGTGAATTCCCATGGATCAAGAATAAAAATAAATTATAATAAATGATAATAAAATAGAAAAATATATATATATATATATATAATACAAACGTAACTAAAAAAGTAAATAAAATATTAACATTTTCAAATGATAAGGATAGTAATAACTAGTTACTTTTTTCGTGATGTAACGATAACGATAACCAGTTGCTTTCGAAAGGTAACTCACTCATCACTGACAATGATGGACTGTCACGTTGACATAATAGAAAAATTTCTTGAGACAAAAAACACGCGAAAATTGAGCGGAAACACAGGATCTTAAATGTGGACAAAATGAATGAATGAATTGATAAATTATATCGTAAATTACTATAGTTAATAAAAATCTTTCTTTACCCATGCAAACTCATGCAGTTACACGTGTTCGAATAATTTCCCATTTACTGTAGGGTGGTCTCCCTTATAGCACAATTAATTTAGGTAAATCATTATAATCCTATGATAAAGCCCCTCCTAAAATATTTTCGTAAGAGCATGAAAAGGAACTTTTTCATTTGCTTCTGAAAAAGACTGACTGGGGCATTGACGAAAGATTAGAGCCTCAAGAACCATAATACACAGACTCTTTATTATTATTATTTCTAATTACAAATTACTTGTAGGATGTTGATCCGACTTTGGATCGCACAAAATATTATATTATAGTTTTACATTTTTACATTCTCATTCTAATGAGAAGGTATTGGTTTTATGTAAAATTTGACATAGTCGGTTTTCATCAAATCTCCACGTTTTGAGACCCCCTGAGCTAGAAAAAACGATTTTTAAGAAGGTGTCTGTCTGTCTGTAGTCTGTCTGTCTGTCTGTAGCCACGATAACTTTCGAAAAAATGATCAGATTTGATTGAGCTTTGGCACACTTTTTTATGGCCGAAAAATAGAGAACGAGTTCGTTAACCAGCTATTTTGGATGAAAACCCAAAAAGTGAGCACATTTTGAAAATTTTTGAGACCACTTTTTTGGAAGATTTGAAAATTCTATGTACGGTTATTAGTAGTACGCAAAATGATGAACAAAATATTCTCATGACTTTTCGTGATAAAAAAAAATTACTGGAGTTATAGCATTTTCAAAATTCAAAAAAACAAACGAAAATGAACATTTTAAGCCGAAAAACGCACGATATGAAAAAAAGTCAAGAGGAGAAAAACGTTGATTTCTGAACACCCTATAATATTTTCATAACAACTTTGTGAATTTTTTGAAAAATGAAAAATTCAAATTTTGATCGCACAAAAAATTAATAAAAAATCAAAAAAGCCATTTTGCTGTAAAACTATGCAAGATACCAGAAAATATTATCTTACCAAAATTGTGCACCTAAAAAAGATCTACAAATTTCTTATCATTCACTTTTTGATATGACGCGTAGTTTTTGTTTTATTCGTAAAAAACAGCATTGAAAACAGAAAAATCAAATTTTCAGACGAATATTACCAGCTACGAAAAAATGACCGAAACAAAATTTGTTCTTCCAAGGAAGAGGTACAAATTTATTGTGACTCATGTTTCGATAGGATGCGTGGTTTTTGTTTTATTCGTGAAAATAACATTGACAGTAAAAAAAATCAAATTTTTGAAAAAACAATGCAAGGTACGAAAACATATAAATGAACAAAAATTGTGCATTCAAAAAAGACTTACACACCCGTAATCAATTTTTGTGGTAAGAATATATTCAAAATGAAAAAATTAACTTTTTTGATAAACGGCACAAGCTAAAATAAAATGTTAACTAATAAAATTTGTCGCCTGAATTATATAATTACTTTTCATTTGAAATCAAATACAAATTTAGTAATTTGTATATAAAGAACATATAATACGAAGCACAAAGTGCGCGCTCAGTGTATTTACCAAATCGCACGCCGTAAGTGCGCTCAAACTTTTTGGTTTCTATTATACGGTTCAAATGATTTTCAAATCAAATATCGAGCGCGAAGCGCGAGTGTCTGGATGAGAATGTGTTCCTTAAGGTCGATAGAACCTTGAGTAAATAAAGTTCCTTTTCAGTCTAAAGTAAAAATAAATTTAACAATCACTTAATATGTAGAGGTTTTGATAATTTTATAATATTTGCAAACAAACTTTTTCTTTTCATCGAAGTCGAACACGAAGTTCAAAAATCTAGAGGAGCCTTGCGTAAAGCGCGATGCAAATACGCCCGAGCGCGTAGCGCGAGGTGAATACATAATCGAGCGCGAAGCGCGAGATAAAGATATGATCGAGCGCGAAGCGCGAGATCCAACAGTCGCGCGCCCTAGGCGCGCTCAAACTTGCTAGAAAATTTTTTGTGATTGGGCGATTGACGCCTACGGGTGTTTCATTCCTCTCTTCTTGGGTCAATGACGTAACTTCGCCGCTTTTCATGTTGATTTTCGCACGTTTCCATTGTTGTGTATATATTCCAGCAAGAACATTAGTACTCTCCAATATTGCAAAGACGTCACCATCAGATGTTGATATAACAATTTGCTCTTGGGTTGGCACAGGCTCAAAATAATTATCTCCTATTCTCAGATTAATTGATTTATCGGCAGGAAAAGTGTATCTTCGAAGTTCGAATACCCGGCGTCGATTCTTGCGGGGAGTAAGCCGAAGAAATTTAAGATGTTGAAGTCCATATCCACTTTTGTGACAAGAAGGAAGCCTGGTGGGTGGGACCATGCGCCTAGAAAGATGGGGAGGAGGCCTTGAACCAGAAGACCGGGCAGGACGAGGAGGCTTTGAAGGAGAAGACCTGGCAGAAGAAGGAGGCTTTGAAGGAGAAGACCTGGCAGGAGGAGAAGGCTCTAAAGGAAAAGTCATGTCTGGAGAATGAGATCTGGCAGGAGGATATTTAGCAGAAAGAAACTCGTCAGGAGGGAACTCGGCATGATGAAACCAGGCATAATGAGACCCGTCAGGATCAAACTCGGAAGGAGGAAACCATGCAGGATCATACTCGGCAGGTGGAAGCCTGGCATGATGAAACCCGGCAGGATCAAACTCGGGAGTAGGAGACCTCGACCTGGACCTTTTAAAAGAATCATGTCTTTCAGGAGAATAAGAAGTTCCGGTACGAGGAATACCAGAAATGCTGGCACCATTACGTAAACCATCGGACTGTGAACTTAACTCTGCAACAAGAAACAGAGGATAACATTTCCCCAAAGTACGTGAAGCAAAAGGTCAAAATGTCTATAACATTTTTTGGCAATTTCGAACCTGCAGATCAATAATTCAGAAGAAAACTATCAGAAAAGTGTGAATTTATTTAAAACAAATTAGATATGATTAATTTAACGCTATGTTATATTATTTAAAAAATTTTGAAGAAAATGATATATTAGCCTTAAATAGTGCTTTTGAAACATCTGAAGCTTTTTTGCGAAGAAGTTATCAAGGTGTTGCGAATGATTAAAATTAAATTGATTAACATAAACACATGTAAATTATTATATTGAAGAAACATCTATTGTCAGAGAAGCGGGGCCGTGCCCAGTGACAATCGGCAAGTCACATTTTGGCTTGTCACATTGCGGCATGTCACATTTGAGGCATTTATCATTTGTAATAATTTGCACTTCGTAAAAAATTGGCAAGTCAGAAATAATGTAGGTCACACCCCTATCCCTTTACATTTTACAACGTCTCGTGGGGTGACTCATTAGTGACTAAACATTCTTCATAATAAAAACGAAAGTATTGCTCATCATTCGCTTATTCTTTTTAAAAAAACTTCATAAATAAATCAGGACAGATATGAAAAAACCAGGATACTTCCTGATAAATGAAGACGTCTAGTAACCCTATTTTGAAAGATTTCATCTGATTTCAAGGGGGTTTTAAAATTTTAAAGGGATTTCAACAGAATTTAAAGATTTCAAATGATTTCAAGGGATTTCAAAATATTTTGATAAATTTGAATTGGGATAAAATGCGGATTACGTCGGACAGTTTGTTATTTCCGGAATCCTTGAAAATTGTCGTAAAAATGTAGATAAATTATTATATTTACCAATAAACATAAGGATAACCGCCAATTTTAGGACCAGAGTAGAAAGGATTCTCATTTTTTCTAACTGACAAACAACTAATTACTGTTTTAATAAAGAATTCAGTCAATAGTATAACCAGAAATTAGTCTGGCGCTTTATTACATTATTTAAAGCATGCTAGATTCGTTATCTCATGAATCGCGTATGCCTTCAGCTTGCCCTTGTCAGATATTTGCATTTCATGAACCAGTTTTTACAACCATTTACAAATATCGTCGACAACTTTCTGAAGGTATCTAGAAAGTTTCAACAAGAAAAAAAAATCAATCAAAAACAATCCCATAATATTCCCGTGGATGGGGCTAGTATGCGAAAAATTATTTGTTGGTTAATTAATTGGTTTGATAATGTTTTTCTTGGGCCTGAACTTATATCTTTTAATAGCCATCGAAGAGTAAAACAAACTGAACTTTGTTAAGAAATATTTATTTTTGAGGAAATTATGCCCCAACAAAAAAGGGGAGTTGTATCACCACACGGAGAAACTTTCGGTTGTAAAATTTGATATTATAATATTTATTTTTACAATAAGACAATAGGAAGACAGGATATAGCGTCACTATTTCAAGAATTACTATTGTGAATATTAAACTGTGAAGTTACTAAGTTGATTGGAATATGATAATAATGATTAAATAATTGTACTTATACCAAAAGAAAGTTCCTATAATCCCTAGGAAAGACTGTGAAGTTTACAAAACACAATAGTAAAGACATTCTTCCTTTGTTCATTGTACGTATTTCTAATTTTTCCAATAGAAAATAGGAAAAACTGCCATGGTCGAAAAAGCAAAATAAAAATAAATTTGCATTCACTATTACTGTGATTTCATGTTGTCATTTTGAAGGGATCATTCCAGTATTACTTAAACTAAACCCAAATTTTCGCTATTGTTTATGGTCTACTTTTTTAAATATTTGTAATTCGTATATCTTCAAAACAATCAGGTTGTTACAAATGTTAATTCTTGTAGCTAGTGGTATCATACAAAAATTCTCTTTTCCACTACATAACGAAAAATTGACCATTCTCTATTTTTTACATCCTGCATTTACGCCATGGACAGCGGGTAATACCATTTCCTTAACAGTATTCTCTTTTTGTGTCAAATATTAGTTCCATATTATAGGTTTTAGACCCACTTCGAATTTGAAAAAAAAATATTCTTTTGGTTTTCGAAATATCCTACTTTATAGAACACTCGCAATCCATCATAAGTCATAGGAAATAGTTATGAAAAAAGAAAAAAAAATGTTATTCAATACATATATATTTTATTAAGACATCCTTATATATTTACCAAAAAATGACAAGAATTTTTGATTTCTCTAAAGGATAGTTGGGTCTGTGGTTGACATTTTCGCAAAAGGTAAAATATATTAAAATATAATTCCTTTTGGGATGAAGAGAACACACCCGGATTTGCACAAGGACAGCAATGCATTTCAAAAATTTTGGATACCCAGTATTTACGATAGCAGATGATAAGTCATTATTTTCTTATAATGTAATGCCCATTTTGTGTTTTTATTTCAGGCATTTGTCAAATGAAATCGAAGAAAAATTTCTGATTCAAAAAAAGGAGGGGTCGTATTTATAACGTCACCCAGTACAGGGGTGAAAACAGCGTTCGAAATAGCGTGAAGTAGTTTTTAAATGGACCCTCATGGATTTTTAAATTATTTGTTTTTGATATTAGAAAATAAAAACCCCGAGTCTTGAACGTGCGCTGGGCGTGCGTGTATTTACTACTGATTTATAAATAATTAGTTCATAATAATGTTAAATTAAATGATATCAATAATTTTTTCATTAAAATTATCACTTGATTAAAATTTATAAAACTAGAAAAATATTGAGGTTACATGCAGAAAAAATACGAATACATAATGTATTTTTATTTTATTTTTATTTGAATAGTTTTTCTAAAACAATCGGGTTTCAATGTGCTGAATAGTATTGGCACATGTCTCTCCTCAGATATAAAATTTTAATTTTTAAAATAAGAAGTATATAATTAATATTATAATCTAGAATTCAGGTTTTATCGATGTAAAGTAGTTTTACACCTTTTACAAAAATTTCCCTCTTGATAACGTGACCTACATCCATTTAAAAATGTTTTCAGTACGTTTGACTATATATAATGCCTCAATGTATTTAAAGAATAATTCCTGATTCCACTCTGTCATTTGGAATATATTTCAAGGCTTTGTATGCATGTTTTTTCAAATATCATGACTCATAATTTTCTAGAAAATTGCCATATCGATCAACTGACCTTTCAAGTAAGAATTTTCCACTGATGTTGAAAATAGAAAAATTGATAAATATATTGTACCTTAAAGTTCAAATTCTTATACTTATATTCTTCTTATATTTAAGAGAAAAAGGCTAAGCTTTCTTTTCAGACAAAAAAGGATCCCTAAATTCTTAAAAAATCTAATATATTTTTGATCTTAATTTTTGAAAGTCAAATGTTTTTTTTCCACAAGGCTAATGATTAATGGAGAGGTTATAGAAAACCCTATCGAGTTTGTAGTGTGAAAACATATTTGTATCGATAATAACAGAGTAATGAATCGTCAAAGTAGATGACAGTTGAAAAATAATGCCCCATACATTAAAGTACTTCTATTTTAATTTGTATGATGAAAAGTTTAGTAAATTTATTAATTTTGAATTTTAATTTTAAATAAATTAAATTAAGAATAATTCTGATGAATTGTTTTATAAATAAGTATTGAATACTGGAATTGAATATTTTTTCAGATTTGAGCGTTCGCATTGTGTAATTTCAATGATCTGGAAAAATGTTTGTCAACCAGAAAAAGACCAAAAAATTGTTTCTGTTTGCAGATAGAGAGCACCATCAAATATTGATATTGAGAATTTAACTGCCAGGAAGAAACTTCTCGCGTGCATGGTGGTCGAATCAAAATTGCTATCGTTTCATAACTTTCTATTCGTACAAAAGCAACACATTATATTGTTTTCACATTTGATACTTTTTCCAAGGGTCTGAAGTTTAACATAACCTCTGCCAAAAAGCTTTTCCTTCGATTTTTAAGTGCAATTTATTTATTCGTCCTAACTTTAAAATAGCGCGTAACAGAAAAAAAGGGTTTTTCTTCTTTTCGAGAATAAATACAACAAATGATATTGTATTATATTTTATTTCAAGTAATCAGTAATAATAATTTTCATTAGGACATTTTGCATTTTGCAGATTTTGCATACCCACTATTTGCGATAGCAGACGATTAGTCATTATTATAGCTAATAACCTAATATACGTTACACATAATCAAATTAATTTTTGTCATCAGTTCTTTTTTCCTCATTCTTTAAAATTTTCAACCTTTTCGCAACATGGTTCTAGAAAAAAGGAAACTGCACATATTACTGCAACAACTTTATATTTTCACAAACATCTTTGCTCGAGTTAATCCATCTGAAGGGTAATCGAGATCTTCAGAAATCTCATTCAATATACACTTTCTTGTGAAAAAAAGAGCATCCACCCGTGGACGCGATTATTGATGTACTTCATGAGCAATTCACAAATGAAAACCAAAATCGAAATGGAGCATCCGAAAGTGAAAAAGAAATGCAGCGGCATCAGAATACAATCTGAATCAGAATTTTCTTCTACACTTATTTTCCATTGATTAGACTTCCCTCGTGGTGGTGAAGATTGCTTCTTCCAGTGATAAAATATACCAGACTGAATTAGCCTTTGTATAGTTGCGTCGACTTGCCGAATATACGGTGAATTCGGTTCAAAATGCATAACCATTTGGCTGAACAATACACGTTCCTTCACGATTTTCATGACCGAATCATTGTTTTCGTCTCTGTGTTCGCTAATCGCAAGCAACGCTCTTGATTCTCTAAGAATGCAAGCAACATTCTTGCCCTCAATGAGCATATCAATGCATTCTTCATCTTTCGAAACAACGCTGGATTTCTTAGCAATTGCTCGAATAACTAAGTCATCTATTTTCCCTATTGGATACCGATAGCTTTCTCTCATCATTGGAATGAGATTGGTCCTATTTAATTCTTCTAGTGTGTCAATAGTATTCTCTACCTTTTTCGTCAGTTTCGTGTCAGTTAGCATTACGAAGATACTGGAAGAGAATAATAAGAACGCAATTATAATTGAGATGAATGCAACCCTTTCCGATAATCTAGAAGGTTCACGGGGTACTGTAAATCCTAAACATTCTCGTAATATTTCAAACCAGAGCCAAACATCGTTGTCAAATTTCAGCAAGATCGTGATGATTCTAATAACGAAAACCACCAAAGCCAAGTAAATCCATTTTGCCGTAGGACGTACGTCGAATATGGTATCACTCTTGGAAGTTAGAATTGGTACCAAAGCGCAGATTTCTACAGGTTCAATACATTTACTATCTAAACTTGCTTTCCCACAGTTCGGCAATATTCCTGCCTGGTTGGTAATTAATTGAATTGTGTTGTTTCCAAGTAAATACGCGAAACCGGTTCGTTTGCTTTCGTTACTGCAATGCCAGTCACCTATCGATTCCTTTTGGGATGATTGTTCCGACAACCTGAAGTTCATCTTTTTCGAAAGGGTTTTTGCGACTAGAGCATCAGTGCCAGCAACTTTAACTGGATATCCTGATGAGTTGCGTTTTACGTAAATGCTGGGTGGAGAATTATAGGACGCCACCTTCATTTCGAATCCATATAAGTCCAGCAGTTTATTTGGAAACAGTTTGATTTTCATCGTATACCTTTGCTCTCTATAGATTCCATTGAACGGATTGAAATTATATACCGTCATGATAAGTTGATCTTCATTTCGAAGCAAACCATTTTCGGCTTGACTTTCTGCAATCTCAAGAATAGTGAAGTCGAGAAAATAATTGGACCACATGTTATACAGTATCTTTCTGTAACTGACTTTTCCTTTCTTTGGTAAAACAATCAGCAAACACTTTGGTCGAGTTTTCGCTTCTGATAACTGATTGAGAAATTCTGTAGTTTCAGTTGTTTCTACGTTTTGCAGATTTTTCTCTATAAATTGAATCGCAATGAACATAGTTTTTTTTGTTCTCGGATGCAATAAGCTCCGCGTGATAATTTGAGCATCTGGAGTGTTAACATGACTCAAACTTATCATCTGACTCGGAATCTCTTTCTGGATGTTTACTATGACATCGGAAACTCGGTCGTCCTGGCTTCTTGTATCCTCACTAATGATCAGCACTGTTTTATAAACTTGCTCCTCTTTTTTAATATATTTGGTGAGACGTTTGCCCCATTTCTGCTCATTAGAAACTTCATAAAAGAGCACGAAAAAGAGAAGAAAAATGATTTTCATATTCAGGCGAATTGTATGAAATTCCTGTAGGTATAATAAAATTTACTCTTACACTCAGACTTGAAGTCAAATAATTTTTCAGATTTCAAACAGACTTCACTTTGAGTTAGAAGTAAACTGATTTTACACGACGTTTCCCAAGTGACTGTGCGAAATGGACTGTGCAAAACGGTTTCAAAGCTTTCTAATTCTGACAGTTCTAACAAATAATTATGAGATTCCCAGGTGGAAATAATATGTATAATGTGTCGATAGTTTGTGTATAACCTAAAAATGATGTATAATATGTCGCAATATATATTTTTTTTACCCACTATTTTGTTGAGGAAACATATGTTTTTCTATAGATTAGACATTATTCGCAGTCCGTACATAAATTGCATATCGACAGATTATACATAATTTTTCCAACTGGGTTGCATCTTCCAGATTCTATTATATATTCCTATATATCATTGAAGACATGACCTACTTTCTTTTGTTCCATTTGTTAATTCATTTGGCGATAAATAACTGATATATAATACATGATATTAACACATGAAATATTTTATGTTAAGAATATAAATTTAAATTCAATATAAACCTGTTAGCGATTTCTAATGTATTTAACGAGCAATTTCTGAAGAATTAATGTTTAATAAGGTCATCCACTACATTTTGTTGATTTTTTAATATGAAACTATTTACTCTGAAATCACTAATAATGCGAGCAGAATTGAAAAAAGGCTTTTCTCGAATTTTCATTTAAATAAGAAAGAAGTACAAGCTAGAGGTTCATGCTTCTTTTTGAAAAGATGAAAATAAATCAATATTATAATCTAGAGCTTATGTTTCCTTCATGTACAGTAGTTTTACACCTTTTCCAAAAATTAAACTCTTGATTCTTGATCACGTGACCGACATCCATTTTAAAAACTTTTCAGTTCATTTGACTATAAATAATGTAATTGTAATTGTAATTTGTAATTTATTGAAAAAGTCCCTAGGGCTAAATAGCCCTCTGAGGAACAAAATATACATGGTAATATTCTTAAAACTAGGATCGTGGCACAGTAACTGAATATGTGTATTTAACAGTAAATTAATACTATCAATTAATATTAAACATAAGGCGTTAGAATCAAAATGTTATAGGTTGAAGTACATAGTAGTGCTGTAATTATACGATATGTGTTTAATAGAATCGGAAACTACATTAGTACTGAAAGGTCAACATAATACTAAATTTATTACCAATGGGTAATTTCAAGTAAATTATTTGAATCATTGAATAAACACTTGAAAAATTCAATTTTGAAATGATAATAAGAGGGCACTTTCCTGATAATTAGTGGTATTCTATTCCATAGACGTGCCCCTCTAACCATAAACGATCTTTGGAGTTTACATGTTCTGTGCTTTGGTATTTTTAAAGCTAAGTTCCTCTCACGGAGTCTGGCATGATTGGGATGATTTTTATCAACAAAAGTAAAATATTCACGTAAATACCGAGGAGCTTCATTTTTAGATATTGTAAAGAGCAAATTGCCCATAAAAAATTGTCTTCTTTTAGCCATGGGCAAAAACCCAGCTCTCTCTCGCTAGAGAGTAATGTGTACACTTTTTGGTAAATTGTATATATATAAAACGGATACATGCATTTAGTGCTCGTTCTAGCTTTCCATTCAGTTCGTCCGTTATATCATCATAAGCAATACATCCGTAATCGAAGAACGGTAGAATTAAACTCTTAACTAGTAGAATCCTAGTTGAGGTAGGTAAGGAGTCTTTGTTTTTATTTAATTGCTGTAGAATTCTGTAGGTGTTCCGAGAAATAGCCCTTACATGCTCTTTCCCAGACAGAGTACGGTTCAGCAAGTATCCTAAATCCTTGACTGATTCTTGAAAAACAATAGTAACATTACCAACCCTCAAAGGAGAGAGGCGAACAAGTGCATCCACAGAGGGAGAAGCCGAAGGCCCAATAATAATAGCGTTATTTTTAGCTGGTTTTAAAGCAAGACCGTTATTTTCAGCCCAAAGCACCACCCGATCTATGTCCTCTTGGATCTGACTGAGAAGTCTATTTAATTCTGCAGTAGGTCCGGAAAGGTACAATTTGAAGTCATCGGCGTATTTAAGATACTTACAAAATTTTAGATCACTTCCAAGATCAGATGTATACAAGTTAAAAAGCGTAGGTGCAAGTGTGGACCCCTGCGGAACTCCACTCTTAACTTCCACTCATTCAGACATATCAGCATTACTAGTCTTTACACTTTGTCAACGATTACTTAAATAGGAGGCAAAACACTTTATTACTGAATTGGAAATTTTGAAAGATTTGAGTTTTTGTAAAAGTAAACTGTGGTTCACTGTGCCAAAAGCCTTAGAAAAATCAAAAAGTACCACAACCGTAATCTCTTTTTTATCGATCGCCAGCTTAACATCAGTAGTGATTTTTAGGGACGCTGTGAGTGTACTATGTTTGGCTCTCAAGCCCGATTGCATCGGGTCTAATAATTTATTAGTATCTAGAAAATTTGCTAGTTGTCTGTGCACCATCCGTTCAAGTGGCTTTGATAACACATTAAGGATAGAAATTGGCCGGAAGTCTTTAGTGGAAGTAGGACTGGTGATTTTAGGTATCGGTTGTATTAGTGCCTTTTTCCATATATTTGGAAAAATACCACTTTGTAAAGATGCATTATAAATCTCCAATAATATTGGGAAGATAACTGGAAGAGCTAACCGGATCATTTTCATCGATATTCCATCCATACCGATTGCATTAAAATTAGCTTCCATTACTTCCTTGAGGAAAGTCTTAGGAGTAATATCAGAAAAAAAGAAATCATGTTCATCAAAAGTTTGGAGAGGTAAATTGGAAGAGGCAGTTGGAAGTTGTGTCACAATAGGTTTCAACATGAATGTATTAAGGAATTCACTAGCAGAGAAATTTTGATCAGGATATTCCTGTTTAGGTGGAATTAAACGCAAACGCCGGAGAAGATGAAAAATATTTTCTTTTTTGTTTTTATTTCTGATTGCGTTAAAGTTAAATTGGCTATGAGAGTCCCTAATTTTCGTCTGAATAAGATTCCGAAGCTTGCAAAATTCCGCTTGTATACTACTATTCCTGGTTCTTCTTACTAATCTATGTTTCGTGTCCCTTTTTCTCATCAATTCTCTTATTTCTGTAGTAATCGATGGGGCCGTTTCCCTTCGAGAATGTGGTACATATAAAGGCGCTTATTCGTTAAATGCATGAGTCAACATGGTAATTAGACCGTTTACCTTTGTATTCACGTCACGAACTGAGGATAAATTTGCCCAATCATATGATATTAAATGATCCTGAAACTCTTGTTCATTGATTAGTGTAAGATTTCTAGTCAGTGTAGGAGTAGGTTTAGGAGGGAGATAACTGGACATTTGGTACTCAATGTTGATAAGATCATTATTAGATAAAAACGGAATTGCATGCTGTGAATAGGATAGTACTCTTTCAAGGTCATCTACAATAATTAAGCCTATGCGTGTACTAGTAAAATTAGAGTGATGAGTGGAATCATGTGGCACTGTAGAAAGTCCCGCGGAGTAAATTACAGATTTCAAATGTTTAGTCAGATTAGTATTCGAATTCAAATTTGTGTTCCAATCTCCAGTAAGTATTATGTTATTATAATTAGGAGTAAGTGTAAATTTTTCTGATTCAAGTTCTTTACTATAGTTAGCGTTAGGAGGTTTATAAATAACCCCAATTAGTAAACAATCCCCCCGAAATACACCTCAACAAAGAGAAAGTCAGCGACAGGATGATCAGCCTGTGGACTCACTCTTACTACTGAACCCCTAAGACTTTCCTGTATATAAAGACAGACCCCGTCCCCCCTTCTCTCCTCTCTATCCCTACGAATGAGCATGTAACCCTCCAAAAACATTCCACTCGAAGGGATGTCAGGCTTAAGCCAAGATTCAGACACTGCGATGATATGGTATGAAGACGTACTAAAATAGTATTTAAACTCAAGAAAATGTGCCGAGAGAGACTGAGCATTAACGTGGCAAAATCTTAACTTGTTCATGAGATGAATAAACAGTTCAAATCCCGATATATGTTAATATTTTCCAGAAGACGAAGCTCGTAGTAAAGTATAGAGTTACAGTAAAAGATAATAACCAAAACAAGCCAGACTACTCGAAAGAGGACATATATAAACCCAAAATCTGTAGTACATGTAGTGTGAGAAGCCATACCGTAAATATGCAAAGATGAAATAAAATAAAAGATACAGGCATAAACGAAATATACCTTTTTATAAAAAATGAAACATTTCTTTTCGCATGACCCAATAGTAAATTGCAGTAAATACCTCCCTGTAGCAATTGGATTTACCACTAACCAAAATATGCCAAAAAATGTCTCAATTTATTTAGAGAATATTTTTTATTTCATGCTGTCAATCGGAATGTACTTCAGGGCTTTTTATATATGTTTTTTGAAATTACTATGAAAAGAAACTTCTTAGAAAACTGCAATATCGATCGGCTGACATTTCAAGCAAGAATTTTCCACTGATGTTGAAAATAGAAAAATTGATAATTATATTGTACCTTGAAGCTCAAATTATTATACTAGTTCGGAATTTTGATTATTAAAAAAATGTTTCGAAATGTGTGTTTATTATTTATAAAAAATATATAAAAAGACTAATAACAACTAACAAGAACACTACAACCAATACGTGTAAATCCACATTGATTTGAACGCCATGACTACAGTTTATTATTCGATGAAAATGTAAAGTATGTAAGAAATGTGTCCAAAAATGTATTGCATAATATTACACAACACCATTTAAATTACCATACAAAATTATGCACGCAGAAACGAGTAAGATATTTTGAGTGAATGCTTTGACCTAGATAAGGGAGTGCAAGGTTTCATCCGGTTGGATTACATTTTATGAGGAATTTTCTTTCTTTCAAAAAGTAATAAGAGTTTGCAAGAGCAGCTTGCATTTTTCAAACATTGCGATTTTGAACCTTCCTAATTTGCATTTTGCATAGGTCATTGTATTATGGGCACGCAAAAACATATCTTGGGAAAAAAAATCTTATAACACTTTTGACAATTTAAATATTATTACTGGAGGTCTCGTTTGAAGGAAAAACGAAATTTTTTCATCAAAAAATTTGAAACATACCATAATTGTTCATTAGAAAAATTTTCTTTCGAGCCAAACCTTTTCTTCTTATCAATTTCAATTTATTATTGCTTCAAGATTTTCAAGTTTTCAATTTTGCAATTTAGATTAAGTGAAGTGAATTTTAAAAAACGCGATGCACAATTTTAAAATAATTGATTTTTCAGAACTTAGTTTCAAGACCCAATTTTTAACCCTTCAAGCTTAAATTCATAAATTTTAAGGCTTCCAAATCAAAATCATACAATTTTTCACGTTTTTAGAATGACTAAACTTTTAAGTTATACAATTTTCAATTATTCAATTTCAAACGATGAAAACGACCATGACTTTTTTTATACAGAAACCTCATGTTTAGTTTAGAAAAATCTATCCAGTCACTTTGAATGTCAGTTGATACTACATGATAATAATTTGTATCATCATCAAAAGTTTTATAATTCCAATCTAAAATTACAGTTTTGAATGCGTGATCCTAAAATAATTAAATTTTTTAGGCCTTGGAAATAAATTGTTCAGTTTCGAAAGCTTGAATTCGAAAATATTTGTTTTTAAAGGCGCTTGGAACCAAGCCATAATCTCAAAATTGAATTGCCTCATTTTACTCCATAAATACTATAGAATTATATCTTTCTTAGATACTTAGGGCTCTTGTACTTATACTCCTTTTTTTAATCAAGTCTGTATTCGTAGTTAAAGATTGTCTAGCTTCAATACTTTTTGTGTAAAACAATTTTTTCGAATGCTGGTGTTATAATCCAAAGAAATCACTGTACACAAAAAGTTTGAACTGGTTCCAACGCCCTTAAGTTTCTTAATTTTTTAATGCGCATTCAGGAATATTAGAAATTTCTAAATGTATAATTTTTTCATGAAAATGTGGTAGCTTGATAAAAGTAATTTCCAATGTACACTTACGTTTAGGTTAAAAAATGGACATATTATGATGACTATTTTATTATCAATTTGAAAGTTTTATTCTCACTACAGTTTTAATAGAGTTCTTCGTGTCCTTTCTATTGGATAATTCATTTTCAGGTATTTAAAAGAAAAAAGCTAAACTTTCTTTCGAAACAAGAAGAAAACAAAACGTAAATTTGAAAAAATTCTAATTTATGTTTGATCTTCATTTCTGAAGGTCAAGTATTTTTTTTAACAATGCTTGTCATTCGAAGAAAGGTTATGAAAAACCCTAGCGAATCTGTAGTGGGAAAATAAATTTGTATTGGTATTAGCAGAGTAATAAATAACCAAAGTAGATGATAATATACATTTTATTTGCAGCAACTTTATATTTTTAAAAACTTCTTTTCTCAAGTAATCCATCTAAAGTGTAATCAAGATCTTCAGAAATGACACTCAGGGTTCACCTTCCGGCGAGAAGAAATTGAGGAAGTCGCCCAAAATACATGTATTGAGTAATTTATTTTCCAAGATTAGGCGACTGCATCAAAGCTCTATCTAACATCCCTGACCTTACTTAAGACACACGTCCTTGTGAGAAGAAGAGAATACACCCATGGATACGATTATCGATGTACTTCATGAGCAATTCACAGATAAAAAGCAATATTGAAATGGAGTGTCCGAAAGTGATGACGAAATTCAGCGGCTTTAGAATAAGAATTGCATCAAGCTCTTCTTCTATTTCCCATTGATATAACTTTATTTGTGGTGGTGCAAATTGATTCTCCCAGTGATAAAGTAGACGAGACTGAATTAGCCTTTGTATAGTTGGGTCAACTTGCCGGACAAACGATGATTTCGGTTCAAAATGCATAACCCTTTGGCTGAACAATACACGTTCCTTCACGATTTTCATGACCGAATCATTGTTTTCGTCTCTGTGTTCGCTAATCGCAATTAACGCTCTTGCTTCTCTAAGAATGCAGGCAACATTCTTGCCCTCAACGAGCATTTCAATGCATTCTTCATTTTTCGAAACAACTCTGGATTTCGTAGCAATTTCTCGAATAACTGGGTCGTTTATTTGCCTTATTGGATACAGATAGCTTTCTATGATTGTTGGAATAAGATTGGTCTTATTTAATTCTTCTAGTGTGTCAATTATTAAATCTGTCTTTTTCGTCATGTTCATGTCAGTGAGCATTGAGAAGGTACTGAAAGAGAAAATCAAAAATGCAATGAGAATTGAGACGAATGCAATCCTTTCCGATGATCTGGACGGTACACGAGGTACTGTGAATCCTAAACTTCCTCGTAGTATCTCAAACCAGGGCCAAACATCGTTGTCAAATTTCAGCAAGATGGTGGTGATCCGAATGACACAAATCAACAGAGCCAAGTAAATCCATTTTGCTGGAGGATGTACGTCGGATGTGGTATCATTATTGGAAGTTAGAATTGGTACCATAGCGCAGACTTTTACTGATGCAGTACATTTACTGCCTAAACTTGCTCTCCCACAGTTAGCCAATATTCCTGCCTGATTGGTAATGAATCGAATTGAATTGTTTCCAAGTAAATACGCGAAACTTGTTCGTTTGCTTTCGTTAGTGCAATGCCACTGACCCAACCATTCCTTTTGGGATGATTGCTCCGATAATCTGAAGTTCATCTTTTTCGATAGGGTTTTCGCGACTAGAGCATCAGGTCCGGAAACTTCAACGGGATATCCTGATGAGTTGCGTTTTACATAAACGCTAGGTGGAAAATGAAAGGACCCCACCTTCATTTCGAATCCATATAAGTCCAGCAGTTTATTTGGAAACAGTTTGATTTTCATCGTATATCTTTGCTCTGTATAGATTCCATTGAATGGATTGAAATTATACGCCGTCATGATAAGTTGGTCTTCATTCTGAAACAAATTATTTTTGGCTTGCCTTTCTGCAATCTCAAGAATAGTGAAGTCGAGAAAATAATTAGACCACATGCTATACAGTAGTTTTTTGTAACTGACTTTTCCTTTCTTTGGTAAAGCAATCATCAAACACTTTGGACGAGTTCTCGATTCTGATAACTGATTCAAAAATTCTGTTGTTTCAGTTGTTTCTACGTTTTGCAGATTTTTCTCAATAAATTGAATCGCAATGAACAATGTTTTCTGTGTATTCGGATGCAATAATCTACGCGTGATAATTCGAGCCGCTGGAGTGTCAGCATGACTCAAACTGATTACCTGACTCGGAATCTCTTGTTGAATGTTTACTATGATGTTGGAAATTCTGTAGTCCTGGCTTCTTGTATCTTCACTAATGATCAGCACTGTTTTATAAACTTGCTCCTCTTTTTTAATATATTTGGCGAGACGTTTGACCCATTTTTGCTCATTGAATACTTCATAAAAGAGCACAAAAAAGAGCACAAACATTATTTCCATGTTTAGAAGCATTGTATCAATTTCCTATTGATACAATAGAATTCACTCTTACACTCAGATTTGTAGTTCAATAATTTTTCAGATTTCAAACAGACTTCACTTTGAGTTATAAGCAACCTGATCTTACACAACGTTCTCCTAGTGACTGTGCGAACACAATACACGGTGCCAATATTTCAAAATAGATTCAAATCATTCTAATAACAGAAAAGCAGTAACCTAAACAATTGGAAAACACTATCCCATTATGATATTGTTTTTTCCATTTCTTATTAAATATTCCTATATGCTATCGATGACATGACCTACTTCCTTTTTTTCCATTTTTTAGTTCATTCGACAATAAATAATATGTGAGAACAGTTTTTAATTGGTCAATTTTGAGTTTAGAATACATTTCGTTTAATTGAAGCGGGGAAAGCTAAAGGGTGAGAAGTGGACAAAATATAATTTCACAGAAGAAGCGAAAAACCATTCTATAAGAACAATTTACAGCTGATTAAGTAAATTATTTTTTCGGTTATTTAGGTGGATGTATTAGTTTCAAAACTGTCGTGTGAATAAAAAATACATGGAGCTTCATGTGCATTGTGCATGTAATAATTTAATGGAAATGTCGATGGAGTTAGCACTGTCAGCTTTCCCTTGTATTATAAACAAGAATAGTACATAAATCGTTGAGAAAATCATCTGAAATACATATATTTATTTATTTCATACAAAATTTTGGTTACTAAAATACATTGAAAAAAATACTGGATCCAAGAAAATGCGTTTCTTTGGTTTTTTTCTGCGCAGAAAAGATTTGTTCACTTCAATCGATTAAATATTATTTAGAGGCAAAAGAGTCACGCCTACTCAAGGAAATAATTTATTTGGTGATATCTTGAATTCAAAGAAATACTTCGTTACAATGAATAAGAAAATTTTTGGAATCTCCCTGAAGAGGCGATCAGACTCGGACGTGTTGTGTGTACGTTGTCTTTAAGTATTTATGACTAAATTGTGAGACCAATAATTTCGGATCTTCTTGCAAAGCACATTAAGTGTTTTGTGCGTTTAGACCTGCAAGTTCTGATTATTTGGTTTAATGTTTACCGAAGTGTGTGTTGAAAATGAATGACTTCGATCTGAAGGAAGCTATTAGCAACTTCACAAAGAGCCTGGAGGAGCTCAAAAGTTCGCACATTAAGCTACAACAAAATATACGTGAGTCTTTCGATCTTTCGAAAGAAATTAAATTTAATATGCGGATTTTATCTGAGAAAGTGGGTAGGATGGAAATAACACTAGATAACGTAGAACGTAGCGAGAGAGCGAATAACATTGTTATCTTGGGGATAAAGGAATATGACAATAATAAAGGTCTGCTTGCTACAATAACATAAATATTAGAGAGCGTTAATTTGGATTTATCTGAGGTGGCATTCGCGGATGTTTTTAGACTAGGAAAAATTAAAGTCATCGTCCTGTCCTCACCGAATTCATTGCAGCAGGATGGGTGAAATATGTCTTTACTAAACCATCTTCGTACCTAACTAACTTCGTACCTAGGAAGAGCGCTTGAAGATGGTGAAATCGCATCTGATGAGGTAGAAACCCTAATCAAAGGTAACAAAAAGCGCAGGATTCAGGACGAGTCCAGTGATGTTGTAGGGCAGCGAGAAGATGGGAGCCCTTCCTGATTCTCCACCCACACTGAAGAATGATTCGACAGCAGAGCTGAAAGTTCCTGGCTTCAAGTCTCAAGTTGAAATGTGTCCTGATTTATCTTCTAAGATCATCTTCTGATGCTTTCTTTGATCTGAAGGATATTGAAAATGCATTCAAATGCTCGGATATATTGTGCGCATATGAAACTTGGGTAGGTTCACCAAGTTTGCATACTTAAAGTTTCTCCAGGGATATGCAGCTGTTCCATTCGTCAGCTGGGAGATATGCAACCAAAGGCAGAGCAAAAGGTGGTATTTTAGTAGCTTTGAATAGTCAAGTATATTCCGTACATTCAATTCACTCGTCTCATGATATTATTATACTTAAGGTTCGACGTGAATTCACTGAGTTAATATTGGGGGTTGTTTACATCTCACCTCTTTCAAATGTGAATATATTTTTGGAAGACTTTGATAATGTTTTATCCTCAATACATGATATGTATTCGCAGCTACCTGTAATCATTGGAGGTGATTTTAATTGTAGAGTGGGTACGCCAAATGAG
>CAKNYM010050579.1:78100-89539 GCA_932195095.1 Andricus curvator | reverse complement strand
AAAATTTTCAAAGTGTCGTCGAAACGGTCTGGCTTGGCCCCTCTCAGACGGTCTGGATTGGAAATATCTAAGTGCTGTCGTGACGGTCTGGTGTGATCCTAAGCAGACGGACATAATTGGAAAAACTCCGAAGTAAAGTGTGCAGGATCGTTTTCTGTTGACGTCATTGACAACGTATCTAGGTTTGTATACACATTGTTTCTCGGTAATTTTCGAGCAATATAATATACAGTTATCAGATAAGATAAATTGATGTTTTGTCAAACTGCAACCTAACCTACAAAAGACCAGAGCGTCAGATATATATCTATGTCTTTACATCGTACTGAATTTATTTCTAGCAAGATTTTCAACAAGTTTTGAGATGGACAATGATGAGTTGAGAAAACGACGGGCTCGATTTGCAATTGGATTAAGAGTGCGAAAGCATCGTGCTCTCAAACGAGCCCGGATGGACAAGGAAGGATGGACAAGGAAGGATGGACAAGGAAGAGTGTACTTGAATAAGAGAACTAAAATGAACCAAATTCTTATTATATTTTTTTGTACACTTTTTTCGGCAATATAGTATAGTTAGAGACTATTTCTGTCATTCTCATACTTTTTCCCCTCCTCTTTTTCTATGGTCTAATCTAGACCATCGCGTGGTAAACGCATTGCACGTCTGGCCAGCGGCTGATTAGCTGGTCTAGTCTGGACGGGCTGATCAGCGGCTGGTAGAGCCGTCTGATCTAGACCATCTCATGGTTAGGGCGTTACACTTCTGGCCAGCGGCGCTATTAGACCGTCTGTCCAGCGTCTGAACAGACACAAGATGGTCTGTCCAGCGCCCGGCCAGCGCCCCGAAATTTTTCCACACGGGTTGATTTCGCAGCCAATACTTGAATAACTGGATGCTTCAGTTTCATTATCAGGTATAAATAGTTACGCTACGGCCTTTTTGAAAGTTTGAGAAAGGTTTGGGAGAAAGACGAAGTGGGCATGAAAATTAATAATTTTATTTCACAAGTAAAACATCTAAATTTAAAATTGACGCTATTTCTCTTATTCCCCCCTTCACACCTTTTTTAAGAATTCCAATTTTTCCCCCTGTTTTCAAGAAACTTCGCTTTTTTTCTCGTTTTTTCGATTAAAGATTTCAGTTGAAGATTTAACTATTTTGTTGATCACTCGTTTTTTTAGTTAAAAATTCGTTTATTTAGTGGAAATTAATTTTCTTTACCGAAAATTTAACTAATTCATTTTTGGTTGATGATTGATCGTTTGAAAACTGAAAAATCAATATTTTTGGTTGAAAATTGATCGTTTATAGATCAAATTTCAAAATTTCGTTAAAAAGTATTCTTTTTGTTGGAAAATGTATTTTCATGTCAAATATCAGTCCCACATTATTAGCTGAGATTTTCGGAAAAAGTTAAATACATTCAAATATAATTCCTTTTGTGATGAAGAGAACACACCCGGATTTTCATAAGGACAGCAATGCAATTTGCAGATTTGGCATATCCAGTATGTACGACAGCAGACGATCAGTCATTATTTTCTAATAACGTAATACATATTTTGTGTTTTTTAGGCATTTGTCAAGTAAAATCAAAGAAAAAATTTTGACTTAAAAACAGTGTTCGAAATAGCATGACGTAATTTTTGAATTGCTCCTTATGATTTTTTAATTTATTTGTTTTTATTATTAGGAAATAGAACCCCAGGAACTTGAACGAGCGCGTGTATTTACTACTCATTTATAGATAATTAGTTCATAATAATCTTAAATTGAATAATATTATTATTCTTTTCAGTAAAATTATTAATTTAATGAAATTTATAAAAGTGGAAAGGGATCAAACTTATATGAAGAAAAAATATGAATAGATACTGTATTTTAATTTTGTTCATTCAACTAATTGACTCAAACAATTAGGGTTGAATTTTCTGAATAGTGTTGGCACATGTCTCTCCTCGGTTATAAAATTTGAATTTTTAAAATAAGGAGTAATAAGTGTCAAAACGTAATAAATCGATAAAAAAATCCTTAAAGATATATATATATATATATATATATATATATATATATATATCGAGAAGTGGAATCAAACGAAAGTGAAAGTGGATATAAGGAATTTATTGAAAATTGATATTACAATCTAGAATTCATGTTTTATCTATGTACAGTAGTTTTACATCTTTTACAAAAATTTCCCTTTTGATAACGTGACCGACATCCATTTAAAAAAATGTTTAGTTCGTTCGACTATAAATAATGCCTCAATGTATTTAAAGAATAATTTCTCATTCCATGCTGTAATTTGGAATATATTTCAAGGCTTTTTCTATAAGTTTTTTCAAATATCATGACTCATAACTTCCTAGAAAATTGCCATATCGATCAACTGACCTTTTAAGCAAGAATTTTCCACTGATGTTGAACATAGAAAAATTGATAAGTATATTGTAACTTGAAGATGAAATTCTGATACTAGTTCGAAATTTCGATTAGTGAAAGAATGTTTCAAATTGTGTATTTATTATTTATAAAAAAATATCTAAGAAACACTTCCAACAACTGTATTTAATATTTACAAAATACACATTACGGTGGTTCAAACATCACAAAGTTTGAAAAATGCATTGTGCTCTTGGAATGCTTTCTTCCTTAAAAAAAAAAAGAAAATCTATACAAAAAATTGAACCAATCGGATGGAATCTTGCACGGCTCCATTGAGGTCAAAGTTATTTATTATGTTCTGAAACTAGCATCTTATACTTAAATAAACAAGGATAAATAAACATGAAAATAATTGATATGGTACTAATGAATTCTTATCAAAAATTATTCGATTAATTAAATTAATTATTAGATGAAAAAGTGAAATATTTAAGAAATGTGTCCAAAAATGAAAATGAAAATATTTGTTTTTAAGGGTATTGGAAGCAGGCCATAATCTCAAAATTGAATTGCTTCACTTCTTTCAAGAAATACTAGAATTTCATCTTTGTTAGATACTTAGGGCCTACTCCTGTTTTTAATCAAGTCGGTATTTGAGGTTAGAAATTTGCTAATTCAATACTTCTTGTGTGAAACAATTTTTTCAAATTCTAGGACACGAATCCAAAGAAATCGTTTTACACAAATGTATGGCCTGGTTCCAACACTGAATCAGGAATGTTACCAATTTCTCTATGTACAATTTTTTTATGAAAATATTGCCTAATAGATAAAAAAAATTTTTGCGGGCATTATATTTGAACTTGTTCAGTTTTAAATGTTTCCAATTTTAAATAGAAAAATGCTGTAGGCTTCTATATATTTGAAAATTGTACGTTTTTGAATTTTTTATTTTGAAATAGTGTCTAATTTTAAACTTCTTTTAGGAATTGACTAATATTCCTAACCTCATCGTTTCAATAGGGTCCTCGTGTCCTTTCTATTGAATTTGATACCATTAAGCCATTTCCCTTTCGGGGTAGGCGTGACACTACCCGATTCGGGTAGTGTTTCTAGGTTGATAACTTGTAGTAAGTAACTACAAGTGTGGGCTCACCACACCCACGATGTGCCAACAGCACTCAGTTTTCTCGAATGGTCACCCATCCAAGTGCTAACCGCGCCCAACGCTGCTTAACTTCAGTGATCTGACGAGAACTGGTTTTTTCAGCGTGGTATGGCTGTTGAATAATTTATATTTAATTTTTCAAATTCATTTTCTTGAATCTTAAAAAAATATGGAATCCGAAAAACACCTACCGAACGCTTTTTTGGCAAAAAATAATAATGTCCACTTTTTAACCTGAAGGTATTTAAAAGAAAAAAGCTAAGCATTCGTTTCAGACAAAAAAAGATCCCTAAATTCTAGAACATACTAATATAGTTTTGATCTTCATTTTTGAAGGTCAAATGTTTTATTAAACAATGCTAATGATTAATGCAGAGGTTATGAAAAACCCTATCGAAATTGTTGTGTGGAAACTTTGTATTGATATTAAAAGGGTAATAAATCACTAAAGCAGATGATAGTTGAAAAATAATGCCTCATACATTAAAGGGCTTCTATTTTAGTTTGTATGATAAAAAGTTTAGGGAATTTATTAAATCAGAAGTTTAATTTCAAATACAATAAATTCAGAACAATTCTGATACATTGTTTTGTGAATGAGTATTGAATACTGGAATTGGATATTTTTTCAGATTTGCGCGTTTGAATTGTGTAATTTCAATGATCTTAAAAAATGTTTGTGGACCAGAAAAAGAGCAAAAAATTGTTTCTGTTTTTAGAGACCACCATCAAATATTAATATTGAGAATTTAATTGCCAAGAAGAAACTTCTCGCGTGCGTAGTGGTCGAATCATAATTGCTATTGTTTAACAACTTTCTATTCGTACAAAAGCAATACATTATCTTTTTTTCAAATTTGACACTTTCTTCAAGGGCCTGAAGTTTTACATAACCTCTGCCAAAAATCTTTTCCTTTGATTTTTAAGTGTAATTTATTTATTCGTCCTAAATTTAAAATAGCGCGTAACCAAAAATAGGGGTTTTCTTCTTTTCGAGAATAAATACAACAAATGATATTCTATCATATTTTATTTCAAGTAATCAGTAATAATGATTTTCATAAGGACAGTAAAGCATTTTGTAGATGTTGCATACCCAGTATTTGCGATAGCAGAAGCTTAGTCATTATTGTAGCTAATAACCTAATATACTTTACACATAATCAATCAAATTAATTTTTGTCTTTATTTCTTTTTTCCTCATGCTTTAAAATTTTTAACCTTTTCGCAACATGGTTCTAGAAAAAAGGAAAATACACATATTACTGCAACAACTTTATATTTTTACAAACATCTTTGCTCAAGTTAATCCATCTGAAGGGTAATCGAGATCTTCAGAAATCTCATTTAAGATACACTTTCCTGTGACAAGAAGAGAATACACCCGTGGATGCGATTATTGATGTACTTCATGAGCAATTCACAAATGAAAACCAAAATCGAAATGAAGCATCCGAAAGTGAAAAAGAAATGCAGCGGCATCAGAATAGAAATTGAATCAGTTTTTTCTTCCACACTTATTTCCGATTGATTTGACTTCCTTTGTGGTGGTGAAAATAGCTTCTTCCAGTGATAAAGAAGACCAGACTCAATTAGCCTTTGTATAGTTGGGTCGACTTGCCGGACAAATGGTGATTTTGGTTCAAATTGCATAACCTTGCAGCTAAACAATACATGTTCCTTCACAATTTTCATTACAGGATCACTGTTTCCGTCTCTGTTTTCGCTAATCGCAATCAAGGCTCTTGATTCTCTAAGAATGCAGGCAACATTCTTGCCTTCAAAGAGCATGTCAATGCATTCTTCATCTTTCGAAGCAACAATGGATTTCGTAGCAATTGCTCGAATAACTGAGTCATCTATTTTCCTTAGTAAATACCGATAGCTTTCTCTCATCATTGGAATGAGATTGGTCTTATTCAATTCTTCTAGTGTGTCAATAGTCTCTTCTACCTTTTTCGTCAGTTTCGTGTCAGTTAACATTACGAAGATACTGGAAGAGAATAATGTGAACGCAATGATAATTGAGATGAATACAATCCTTTCCGATAATCGAGAAGGTTCACGGGGTACTGTAAATCCTAAGCATTCTCGTAATATTTCAAACCAGAGCCAAACATCGTTGTCAAATTTCAGCAAGATCGTGATGATTCTAATAACGAGAACCACCAAAGCGAAGTAAGTCCATTTTGCCGTAGGATGTACGTCGAATATTGTATCACTCTTGGAAGTCAGAATTGGTACCAGAGCGCAGATGTTTACAGGTTCAATACATTTACTTCCTAAACTTGCTCTCTCACAGTTCGGCAAAATGCCTGCCTGGTTGGTCATGAATTTAATTGTGTTGTTTCCAAGTAAATACGCGAAACCGGTTCGTTTGCTTTCGTTACTGCAATGCCAGTCACCTATCGTTTCTTTTTGGGATGATTGTTCCGATAACTTGAAGTTCATCTTTTTCGAAAGGGTTTTTGCGACTAGAGCATCAGAGCCAGCAACTTCAACTGGATATCCTGATGAGTTGCGTTTTACGTAAATGCTGGGTGGAAAATTATAGGACCCCACCTTCATTTCGAATCCATATAAGTCCAGCACTTTATTTGGAAACAGTTCGATTTTATTCGTATATCTTTGCTCTGTATAGATTCCATTGAACGGATTGAAATTATATACCGTCATGATAAGTTGATCTTCATTCCGAAGTAAACCATTTTCGGCTTGTCTTTCTGCAATCTCAAGAATAGCAAAGTCGAGAAAATAATTGGACCACATGTTATACAGTAGCTTTCTGTAACTGACTTTTCCTTTCTTTGGTAAAACAATCAGCAAACACTTTGGGCGAGCTTTCGCTTCTGATAACTGATTTATAAATTCTGTTATTTCAGTTGTTTCTACGTTTTGCCGATTTTTCTCTATAAATTGAATCGCAATGAACATTGTTTTTTCTGTTCTCGGTTGCAATATTCTCCGCGTGATAATTTGAGCATCTGGAATGTTAACATGACTCAAACTGATTATTTGACTCGGAATCTCTTTTTGGATGTTTACTATGACGTCGGAAACTCGGTCGTCTTGGCTTCTTGTATCTTCACTAATGATCAGCACTGTTTTATAAACTTGCTCCTCTTTTTTAATGTATTTGGTGAGACGTTTGACCCATTTCTGCTTATTAGAAACTTCATAAAAGAGCACGAAAAAGAGCAGAAAAATTATTTTCATATTTAGAGGCATTGTATGAAATTCCTTTAGATATAATAAAATTTACTCTTACACTCAGACTTGCAGTTAAATAATTTTTTAGATTCCAAACAGACTTCACTTTGAGTTAGTAGCAAACTGATTTTACACGACGTTTCCCAAATGAGTTTGTGCAATGGACTGTGCAGAATGGTTTCAAAGCTTTCTAATTCTAAAAGTTCTAACAAATAATTATGAGATTCCCAGGTGGAGATAATATGTATAATGTATCGATGGTTTGTGTATAACCTACAAATGATGTATAATCTGTCGCAATATATATTTTTTTTACCCACTATTTTGTTGAGAAAACATATGTTTTTATATAGATTATACATTATTTGCAGTCCATACATAAACTATATATCGATGGATTATACATCATTTTCCGAACTGGGTTGCATCTTCCAGATTCTATTATATATTCCTACATACCATTGAAGACATGACCTACTTTCTTTTGTTCCATTTGTTAATTCATTTGACGATAAATAACTGATATATAATACATGATAATGACACATGAAATATTTTATGTTAAAAATATAAATTTAAATTCAATATAAACCTGTTAGCGATTTCTAATTTATTTAACGAGCAATTTCTGAATAATTAATGTTTAATAAGGTCATCCACCACATTTTTTTGATTTTTGAATATGAAACTATTTACTCTAAAATCACTAATAATGCGAGTAGAATTGAAAAAAGGCTTTTCTCGAATTTTCATTTAAGTAAGAAAGAAGTGCAGCCCCATCAAACTCATATTTATGTCGCTCCATGTCGCTACCTACATGTAAGGTTATATGCTTTCATTATTTTCTTATCAAGCTAGAGGTTCATGCTTCTTCTTGAAGAGATGAAAATAAATCAATATTATAATCTGGAACTCATGTTTTCTTGATGTACAGTAGTTTTACACCTTTTCAAAAAAGTACACTCTTGATTCTTGATAACGTGACCGACATCCATTTTAAAAACTTTTCAGTTCATTCGACTATAAATAATGTCTCAATGTATTTAAAAAATATTTTGGATTTCACGCTGACATTTGGAATATACTTCAGGGCTTTTTATATATGTTTTTTGAAATTACTATGAAAAGGAACTTCCTAGAAAACTGCAATATCGATCGGCTGACGTTTCAAGCAAGAACTTTCCACTGATGTTGAAAGTAGAAAAAGTGATAATTATATCATACCTTGAATCTCAAATTATTATACTAGTTCGAAATTTCGATTATTGAAAAAGCGTTTTGAAATGTGTCTTTATTATTTATAAAAAATATATAAAAACAGTAATAACAACTCACAACAACACTACCATCAACTTTTTGAAAGTATTTTAATATTTTAATTTACTTATTTTTATTCACTATTTCCATTATTAATCTATTACAGTATCCAATATCTGCAGAATGCGCATTAGGGTGGTTCAAAAGTCGCATAGTTTGAAAAATGAATTGTGCTCTCGGAACTTTTTGTTCCCTCTCGAGAAAAAAACAAAAACCATAAAAAGGGTAACGCAGCGTCTCGTTGTCTCGAAAAACTGGCGGAGGTGGAAAGGGAATGGTCAAAAAGACTAGCCAAACTAATGAAAAATATTTGACAACTTATCTCGAATTTTGGAACGACGAGACACTTCGAAAAAGTAAACCAATCGGATGAAATCTTACACTGAAGGCAGAAACTGCGACTGAAATAAAAAGGACTAAATAGACATGAAAATAATTGATATGGTACCAATGCATTCGCATCGAAAATTATTTAATTGCTTAAGTTCATTTACTTTCTTGGTAATAATATCAATTAAACTAACTACAACCAATACCTTTAAAATTTACATTTATTTGAACGCCATGACTACAGTTCATTATTCGAAGAAAATGCAAAGTATGTGAGGAATATGTCCAAAAATGTATTGCATAATATTACACAACACCATTCATCCGGTTGAATTACATTTTATGAGGAATTTTCTGTCTTTCAAAAAGTAATAAGAGTTTGCAAGAGCAGCTTGCATTTTTCAAACACTGCGATGTTGAACCTCCCTAATTTGCATTTTACAGAAACCGGAAAGAAGTGATAAGAAAAAACGTTTGGCATAAAAGAAAATTTGTTAAATAATTAATTTTTATATGTTTCATATTTTGTTTATAAAAAAATGTATTGTCTCCTTCAAGCGAGACTATGATTAATAAGTATTGCAATGTTTAAAACTATAATTAGATATTTTTCCCGAGGCCGGTCTTTTTGTGTCCATAATAATTGAATGCGCAAAAAGTCACAGTATACATCAGTTTGACATCTTAGTAAATTTTTTTCAAAATAAAGTTGTTCCCCTTGCATGAAAATGCTTTATTATTGATTTTCAAGTTATTAATTTTGCAACTTGCATTAAGTTAAGTGAATTTTAAAAAGCGTGATGCAAAATTTTAAAATAATTGATTTTTCATAACTTAGTTTCAAGACCCTAGTTTAAGAATACTTCAATTTCACACAAAGTTTGGAATCGTTCAATTTTTAATTTTTTTCGAATGACTAAACTTTCAAGTTTTACAATTTTCTATTATTCAATTTCAAACGATGAAAATGACCATGACTTTTTTTATACAGAAACCTCATGTATAGTTTAGAAAAATCTATCCAGTCACTTTGAATGTCACTTGATACTACATGATAATAATTTGTATCATCATTGAAAGTTTTATAATTCCAATCTAAAATTACAATTTTGAATGCGTGATCCTAAAATAATTAAATTTTTTAGGCCTTGGAAACAAATTTTTCTGTTTCAAAAGGTTGAATTCGAAAATATACACTTGTTCAGTTTTGGATGTTTTCAATTGAAAATTGCGAAATGTTGTAGGCTAAATTTTTGAAAATTGCTAGAAAAAAATATTTAAAAAAAAACAATATTATACTTCAAAATAGTAAAATTTTGAATTTTTCATTTCGAAATTGTGATTCAGTTTGAAGCCCTTTTAGGAATTAAGTAATATTCGGCGCAATATTTCTCAACAAAAATTGTTTCGTTGAGACATATATTTACCAAGGAGGAGGGTACTCTCTACATTTAGAGTAAAACACAAAGGAAAAAATTTTGACCTTTTTCGTATTATGTATTTTTTTAAATAAAACTGAGGCTGAGGTTTTTTCCTTTTAATACGTTTAGGTTAAAAAATGGACATATTATGATGACTATTTTAATATCAATTTAAAAGTTTTATTCTCACTACAGTTTCCATAGGGTTCTTCGTGTCCTTTCTATTGAATAATTCATTTTCAATTATTTAAATTCATTGTCAAAAATCGTTGGAAAAGATGGAATCCGCAAAAAACTAACAAACGCTTATTTTTAGGAATAAATAATAAGTCCATTTTTATTCGTGCAGGTATTTAAAAGAAAAAAGCTAAAGTATCCTTCGAAACAAAAAGAAAAGAACCATACAGTTGAAGAAAATCTAATTCATTTTTGATCTTCGTTTCTGAAGGTCAAATATTTTTTTAACAATGCTTGTCATTCGAAGAAAGGTTATGAAAAACCCTAGCGAATCTGTCGTGGGAAAATAAATTTGTATTGGTATTAGCAGAGTAATAAATAACCAAAGTAGATGATAATATACATTTTATTTGCAACAACTTTATATCTTTAAAAACTTCTTTGCTCAAGTAATCCATCTAATGTGTAATCAAGATCTTTAGAAACGTCACTCAGGGTAGCCAGTTTAGGCAAATTTTCCCAAATTGGGGTATTTGGTTAACTCATTATAACCTTCCGACGAGAACAAGTTGAGGAAGTCGCCCAAAATTCACGTATTGCGAGATTTATTTTTCGAGATTAGGCGACTGCATCCAAGCTCTATCTAACATCCCTGACCTCATTTAAGACACACTTCCTTGTGAAAAGAAGAGAATACACCCATGGATACGATTATCGATGTACCTCGTGAGCAATTCACAGATAAAAAACAATATTGAAATGGAGTGTCCGAAAGTGATGACGAAAATCAGCGGCTTTAGAATAATAATTGCATCAAGCTCTTCTTCTATTTCCCATTGATATAACTTTATTTGTGGTGGTGAAAATTGATTCTCCCAGTGATAAAGTAGACCAGACTGAATTAGCCTTTGTATAGTTGGGTCGACTTGCCGTACAAACGGTGATTTCGGTTCAAAATGCATAACCCTTTGGCTGAACAATACACGCTCCTTCACGATTTTCATGAGCGAATCATTGTTTTCGTCCCTGTGTTCGCTAATCGCAATTAACGCTCTTGCTTCTCTAAGAATGCAGGCAACATTCTTGCCCTCAACGAGCATATCAATGCATTCTTCATTTTTCGAAACAACTCTGGATTTCGTAGCAATGTCTCGAATAACTGGGTCGTTTATTTGCCTTATTGGATACAGATAGCTTTCTATGATTGTTGGAATAAGATTGGTCTTATTTAATTCTTCTAGTGTGTCAATTATTAAATCTGTCTTTTTCGTCATGTTCATGTCAGTGAGCATTGAGAAGGTACTGAAAGAGAAAATCAAAAATGCAATGAGAATTGAGACGAATGCAATCCTTTCCGATGATCTGGACGGTACACGAGGTACGGTGAATCCTAAACTTCCTCGTAGTATCTCAAACCAGGGCCAAACATC
>CAKNYM010050579.1:54255-73100 GCA_932195095.1 Andricus curvator | reverse complement strand
TAATCATTGGAGGTGATTTTAATTGTAGAGTGGGTACGCCAAATGAGCTTGACGAAAGTATTTTTTTGAACTGCCACAACTTTTCAACCGTTAGGACATCTAATGTCTCTGTTGTAAATAACAGGAGTAAGCAATTGACTCTGTTTATGGGCAACAATGGGGTTCGTCTTCGGAATGGTAGATCTCGAGAAGATCCACCTGCAAATTTCACATTTAAACGTCGTTTAGGTTCAAGTATAATTGATCTCATATGGGCCTCGGTTGACGGGCTTGCATTGTTGAATGATTTTGCCAGTTTGGCGCGCGCATGTACGCCTCGTACTGCAAGCATCGGCCTCAGACGTCAAAGACGCGGTTTGCTGAGCCGTAACACAATATACTATTTATATTTAGGAGCATTGTATGAAATTCCTTTAGATATAATATAATTTATGCTCACACTTAGATTTGCAGTTAAATAATTTTTTAGATTCCAAACAGACTTCACTTTGAGTTAGAAGCAAACTGATTTTTCACAATGTTTTCCTAATGACTGTAGGAACACAATACATGGTGTCAATATTTCAAAATGGATTCGAAGCTTTCTAAAACTGAATTGTACTAGCTCTAACAATTGGAAGACACTATTACATTATGAGATCTCATCTTTCGTTTCCTATTCCATATTCCTACAAGCTCTTAATAATATGACCTACTTCCTCTTTTCAATTGTTGAGTTTTGAGTTTAGAGTACATTTTGTTCAACTGAGAATAGCAGATTAAATATTTCATGTTAGGAATATACATTTCAATTCAATATAATATTGTTGGGAATTCTTAATATATTTAATGAACATTTTCTAATTCAGTCCTTAACAATTCTGGCAATCTCATGTTTTCATTTGGAAGGGATCATTTCAGTATTATTCGAAAACCCTTTTCGCTAGTCTTCATGAAGGGTCTTTTTTAAAGATATGTAATCTGTCCATCTTCAAAACAATCACGTTAGTACGTTGGTATGTACCCTCTGTACATTATTTTTACCTGTAGTCTCTTGTGTTAAAAATTAAAACAAGACTACAGGTTTTAGACACGCTAGGAATTTAAAATAAAATATATTCCTTTGTTTCTTGCAACGGCCTGCTTTATAAAATACTTGATTTTCGGAAAAAGTAAAAGACATTAAAATCCTTTTCATATATTTTTTCAACAATTTTAGTTCTTCTGTCCACCATTCACTGTATAATAATCTATTCGACTTTTTTTACAATTCGAACTATTACAAGTTTTTTTAGATTATAAGTTAATATCAAAAAGCAATTTTTTACCCAAATTGTTGGGTCTTTTCCATTTAGGAAAACTGTGAAAATTTCAAGTTTTGTTTTTAAATCAGGATATTTTAAGATTTACATACACATTGTCGTCCTATATGGACGATTGATTGGAATAAAAGCTTTGAGAACATATTATTTTAGGACATTCGCACCAGAATGGCGAGTAGGAGCAAACGATTTCCAATCGAAAGTAAAATGAGGATCATTCTAATGGGTACGACTATCGATATTCTTTATGAGCAATTCCAAAATAAAAACAATAATTGAAAGATGGAAAAGTGATAAAGAAAATCAGTGGAATAAAAAGATCGACTGATTGAAGGTCTTTATCTGTTTCCTATTTATCGGATTTTATCAATGCATTATTTATGTTTCAAAATACATAGTGCTTGATCTCGCAGCCAATACTTGAATAACTGAATGCTTCAGTTTCATTATTAGGTATAAATAGTTATGTTACGGCCTTTTTGAAAGTTTGAGAAAGGTTTGGGAGAAAGACGAAATGGGAATGAAAATTAATAATTTTATTTCACAAGTAAAACATCTAAATTCAAAATTGAAGCTGTTTCTCTTATTCCCCCCTTCACACCTTTTTTTAAGAATTCCAATTTTTCCCCCTGTTTTCAAGAAACTTCGCTTTTTTCTCGTTTTTTCGATTAAAGATTTCCGTTGAAGATTTAACTATTTTGTTAATCACTCGTTTTTTAGTTGAAAATTCGTTTATTTATTGGTTAAAAAGTATTCTTCTTGTTGGAAAATGTATTTTCATGTCAAATATTAGTCCCACATTATTAGTTGAGATTTTCGGAAAAAGTTAAATATCCACTATTTACGACAGCAGACGATAAGTCATTATTTTCTAATAATGTAATACACATTTTGTGTTTTTAGGCATTTGTCAAGTGAAATCAAAGAAAAAATTTTGACTTAAAAACAGTGTTCGAAATAGCATGACGTAATTTTTGAATTCCCCCTTATGATTTTTTAATTTATTTGTTTTTATTATTAGGAAATAGAACCCCAGAAACTTGAACGAGCGCAAGTATTTACTACTCATTTATAGATAATTAGTTCATAATAATGTTAAATTGAATAATATTATCATTCTGTTCAGTAAAATTATTACTTTATTAAAATTTATAAGCCTGGAAAGGGATCAAACTTATATAAAGAAAAAATATGAATATATAATTTATTTTAATTTTTTCATTCAACTAATTTACTAAAACAATTGGGGTTGAATTTGCTGAAAAGTATTGGCACATGTCTCTCCCCAGATATAAAATTTGAATTTTTTAAATAAGAAGTAGTAAGTGTGAAAACGTTATAAATCGATAAAAATTTCCTTAAATATATATATATTTATATATATATATATATATATATATATCGATAAGTGAAATAAAATGAAAGTGAAAGTGGATATTTATTTTAAATTGATATTACAATCTAGAATTCATGTTTTATTTGTTTGTCAGTCGTTTTACATCTTTTACAAAAATTTTCCTCTTGATAACGTGACCGAAAACCATTTAAAATTTTGATTAGTTCGTTGGACTATAAATAATGCCTCAATGTATTTAGAGAATAATTTCTGATTCCATGCTGTAATTTGGAATATATTTCGAAGTTTTTTCTATATGTTTTTTCAAATACCATGATAACTTCCTAGAAAATTGCCATATCGATCAACTGACCTTTTAAGCAAGAATTTTCCACTGATGTTGAACATAGAAAAATTGATAAGTATATTGTACCTTGAAGATGAAATTCTGATACTAGTTCGAAATTTCGATTAGTGAAAGAATGTTTTAAATTGTGTATTCATTATTTATAAAAAAATATCTATGAAACACTTCCAACAACTGTATTTAATATTTACAAAATACACATTACGGTGGTTCAAACATCACAAAGTTTGAAAAATTCATTGTGCTCTTGGAATGTTTTCTTCCTTTTTGAAAAAAAAATAAAATCTATACAAAAAATTACACCAATCGGATGGAATATTGCACTCCTCCATTGAGGTCAAAGTTATTTATTATGTTCTGAAGGTAGCATCTAACTTAAATAAACAAGGCTAAAAAAACATGAAAATAATTGATATGGTACTATAATGAATTTCGTATCAAAAATTATTTGATTAATTAAATTAATTATTAGATGAAAAAGTAAAATATTTAAGAAATGTGTCCAAAAATTAAAATTAAAATATTTTTTTAAGGGTATTGGAAGCAGTCCATAATCTCAAAATTGAATTGCTTCACTTTTTCAAGAAATACTAGAATTTCATCTATGTTAGATACTTAGGGTCTACTCCTGTTTTTAATCAAATCGGTATTTGAGGTTAAAAATTTGCTAATTCAATACTTTTTGTGTGAAACAATTTTTTCAAATTCTAGGGTACGAATTCAAAGAAATCGTTTTACACAAATGTATGGCCTGGTTCCAACACTAAATCAGGAATGTTACCAATTTCTCGATGTACAGTTTTGTTATGAAAATATTGCTTAATAGATCAAAACAATTTTGCGGGCATTATATTTGAACTTGTTCAGTTTTAAAGGTTTGCAATTTAAAATGAAAAAATGTTGTAGGCTTCTATATATTCTTCTATAATTCTGATGCATTGTTTTGTAAATGAGTATTGAATACTGGAATTGAATATTTTTTCAGATTAGAGCGTTTGAATTGTGTAATCTCAATGATCTGGAAAAATGTTTGTCAACCAGAAAAAGACCAAAAATTGTTTCTGTTTTTAGAGACCACCATCAAATATTAACATTGAGAATTTACATGCCAAGAAGAAACTTCTCGCGTGCGTAGTGGTCAAATCATAATTGCTATTGTGTAATAACTTTCTATTCGTACAGAAGCAATACATTATCTTTTTTCACATTTGATACTTTTTTCAAAGGTTTGAAGTTTTACATAACCCCTGCGAAAAATCTTTTTCTTCGATTTTTAAGTGTCATTTATTTCTTCCTAACTTTGAAATAGCGCGTAACCGAAAAAAGGTTTTTTCTTCTTTCCGAGAATAAATCCAACAAATGATATTCTATTCTATTTTATTTTAAGTAATGACTAATAATGATTTTTGTAAGGACAGTAAAGCATTTTGCATATTTTTCATACCCAGTATTTGCGATAGCAGACGATTAGTCATTATTGTAGCTAATAACCTCATATAAGTATACACATAATCAGTCAAATTCATTTTTGTCTTTAGTTCTTTTTTCCCAATGCTTAAAATTTTTTCAACTTTTTCGCCACATGGTTCTAGAAAAAAGGAAAATACACATATTACTGCAAGAACTTTATATTTTCACAAATTTCTTTGCTCAAGTAATCCATCTGAAGAGTAATCGAGACCTTCCGAAATCTCATTTAAGATACACTTTCTTGTGAGAAGAAGAGAATACACCCGTGGATGCGATTATTGATGTACTTCATGAGCAATTCACAAATGAAAACCAAAATCGAAATGGAGCATCCGAAAGTGATAAAGAAATACAGCGGCATCAGAATAGAAATTGAATCAGTTTTTTCTTCCACACTTATTTCCGATTGATTTGACTTCCTTTGTGGTGGTGAAAATAGCTTCTTCCAGTGATAAAGTAGACCAGACTCGATAAGCCTTTGTATAGTTGGGTCGACTTGCCGGACAAACGGTGATTTCGGTTCAAAATGGATAACCTTGTAGCTAAACAATATACGTTCCTTCACAATTTTCATTACAGGATCATTGTTTCCGTCTCTGTGTTTGTTAATCGCAATCAACGCTCTTGATTCTCTGAGAATGCAAGCAACATTCTTGCCCTCAACGAGCATATCAATGCATTCTTCATTTGTCGAAACAACGCTGGACTTCGTAGCGATTGCTCGAATAACTGAGTCATTTATTTCCCTTATTGGATACAGATAGCTTTCTATAATCGTTGGAATGAGATTCGTCCCATTCAATTCTTCTAGTGTGTCAATAGTCTTCTCTACCTTTTTCGTCAGTTTCATGTCAGTTAGCATTACGAAGATACTGGAAGAGAATAATGTGAACGCAATGAGAATTGAGATGAATGTAATCCTTTCCGATAATCTAGAAGGTTCACGGGGTACTGTAAATCCTAAACATTCGCGTAATATTTCAAACCAGGACCAAACATCCTTGTCACATTTCAGCAAGATGGTGATGATCCGGATGACCAAAATCAACAGAGCCAGGTAGATCCATTTCGCCGTAGAATGAACGTCGGATATGGTATCATTCTTGGAAGTTAGAATTGGTACCAAAGCGCAGATTTCAACAGATTCAATACATTTACTTCCTGAACTTGCTCTCTTACAGTGCGGCAATATTCCTGCCTGGTTGGTAATGAATTGAATTGTGTTGTTTCCAAGTAAATACGCGAAACCGGTTCGTTTGCTTTCGTTAATGCAATTCCAGTGACCCACCCATTCCTTTTGGGATGATTGTTCCGATAATCTGAAGTTCATCTTTTTCGAAAGGGTTTTTGCGACTAGAGCATCAGGTCCCGAAACTTCAACGGGATATCCTGACGAGTTGCGTTTTAGGTTAACGCCTGGTGGGGAATGAAAGGACCCCACCTTCATTTTGAATCCATTTAAATTCAGCAGTTTATTTGGAAACAGTTTAATTTTCTTCGTGTACCTTCGCTCTGTATAGATTCCATTGAATGGATTGAAATTATACACCGTCATGAGAAGTTGATCTTTATTCCGAAGCAAACCATTTTCGGCTTGACTTTCTGCAATCTCAAGAATAGTGAAGTCGAGAAAATAATTGGACCACATGTTATGCAGTAGCTTACTGTAACTGACTTTTCCTTTCTTTGGTAAAGCAATCACTAAGCACATTGGTCGAGTTTCCGATTTTGATAACTGATTTAAAAATTCTGTTGATTCAGTTGTTTCTACGTCATGCATATTTTTCTTTATAAATTGAATCGCAATAAACAATGTTTTCCCTGTACGCGGATTTAATAAGCTCCGCTTAAAAATTCGAGCCTTTGGAGTGTCAGCATGACTCAAACTAATTACCTGACTCGGAATCGCTTTTTGGATGTTCACTATGATGTCGGAAACTCGGTCGTCCTGGCTTCTTGTATCTTCACTAATGATCAGCACTGTTTTAAACACTTGCTTCTCTTTTTTAATATATTGAGTGAGACGTTTGACCCATTTTTGCTCATTAGAAACTTCATAAAAAAGCACAAAAGAGAGCAGAAACATGATTTTTATATTTAGGAGCATATTTTATGAAATTCTCATAGATATATTATAATTTATTCTTACACTCAGGTTTGCAGTAAAATAATCGTTTGGATTTCAGATGGACTTCACTTTGAGTTAGAAGCAAGCTGATTTTCCCAGTCACTGTGGGAACACAATTCTAAAAATTCTATAACTGAAATGCACTAACACTCGCAACTGGAAGACACTGTTACATTAGGAAATTGCATCTTCCATTTTCTATTTCACATTCGTAAGTGCTATTGATCACATGACCTACTTCTTTTTTTCATTTTTTGATTTGAGTTTTGAATACATTTCATTCAACTGAAAATAATAGATGAAATATTTTATGTTATGAATGAATTCAATACATACTTGTTGGCGATTTGTAACATATTTGGAGCCATTAAGTGGGTTTATATATTTATTCGTTGTCAAGATAAAGTATTTCAAATAAATTCTCATTTAAAGTAAATTATTGAATATTTCAATATTTTGAAAAATGTATTGCATTAAAGAATTTTAAAAGAATATCTGTAAATTTTGTTAGATGTTTTCTAACCTCGACCGTTTTCTGGAAACAGGTGGAAGTCAAAGTTTAAAATTTTAAATCTAAATTTTAAATCTATCCGAAATCTTGGAAAAATATTTGAAATCTTTATGAAATCTTCGGGAAATCATTGAAATTTGGCAAATCTTTGGAAATCTTTGGAGAATATTTGGTAATATTTGTGAAATTATTTAAACCTTTGTGAAATATTGGTGAGATCTTTAGGAAGTATTTACAAATTTTTGCGAAATATTTTTGAAATATTCATTAATATTTGTGAAATTATTGAAACCTTCGTGAAATATTTGAGAAATGATTAAAGTCTTCGGGAAGTCTTTTAAATATATCCGAAATCTTTGATATCTTTGTAAAATCATTGAAAACTTTGCTCAATTTTTGAAATTTATTTGAAGTCTTTGTAAAATAATATAAGTCTTTTTGAAATATTTAAAATCTATCTGAAATCTTTGCGAAGCATTTGAAATATTTGTAGAATCTTTGAAATCAAGAAATCATTTAAATCTTTGTGAAATCTTTGTAAAATCTTTGTGAATTATCTTTAAATCTTTGCGAAATATTTGAAATCTATGTGAAATCACTGAAATCTTTGTGAAATCTTTGTAAAATCTTTGAGAAGTCTTTGTTAAATCTTTATGAATTCTTCGAAAATCTTTGCTAAATATTTGAAATATTCGGTAATATTTGTGAAACTATTGAAATCTTCGTGAAATATTTGAGAAATGATTGAATTCTTTGTGAAGCCTTTCAAATCTGTCCGAAATCTTTCAAATCTTTGTGGAATCATTAGGAAATCATTGAAATCTTTGTAAAATCTTTGTGCATTCTTTGTGAAGCCTTTTAAATCTATCCAAAATCTTTTAAATCCTTGTGAAATCATTCGGAAATCATTGAAGCCTTTTTTCAATCTTTGAAGTCTATCTGGAATCTTTGTGAAATAATAGAAGTTTTTGTGAATTTTTTTCGTAAATCTATCTTAAATCTTTGCGAAATATTTTTAATATTTCTAAAATCATTGGAATCACTGTGAAATCTTTGTAAAGTCTTAGTGAATTCTCAACAAATCTTTGCGAAATATTTGAAATCTTTGTGAAATAATTGAAATCTTTGTGAAATCTTTGTAAAATCTTTGTGAAGCCTTTGTTAAATCTTTGTGAATTCTTTGAAAATCTTTGCTAAATATTTGAAATATTCGGTAATATTTGTGAAACAATTGAAATCTTCGTGAAATATTTGTGAAATAATTGAATTCTTTGTGAAGCCTTTCAAATCTGTCCGAAATCTTTTAAATCTTTGTGAAATCATTAGGAAATCATTGAAATCTTTGTTCAATCTTTGAAATCTATCTGAAATCTTTGTGAAATAATAGAATTATTTGTGAAATCTTTCAAATCTATCCAACGTCTTTGCAAAATATTTGAAATCTTTGTGAAATCTTCATAAAATCTTCAGGAAATCATTGGAATTTTGTCAAATCTTTGGAAATCTTTGCAAAATATTTGGTAATATTTTTGAAATTATTCAAATCTTTGTACGATTTCTCGAAAATGATTGATTCTTTCAAATCTTTGTGAGATTTTTGAGAATTATTTGAAAATCTTTGCGACATATTTGAAATATTTTTTAAATGTTCGGTAATATTTGTGAAGTTATTGAAATCTTTGTGAACTATTTGCGAAATGATTGAATTCTTTGTGAAGCCTTCTAAATCTGTCCGGAATCTTTTAAATCTTTGTGAAATAATTGAAATCTTTGTAAAGTCTTAGTGAATTCTTTGTGAAGCCTTTCAACTCTATCCGAAATCTTTTGAATCTTTGTGAAATCTTTGTAAAATCTTTGTGAATTCTTTGTGAAGCCTTTCAAATCTATCCGAAATCTTTTAAATATTTGTGAAATAATAGAAGCATTTGTGAAATCTTTTAAATCTATCTGAAGTCTGCGAAATATTTAAAATTGTTGTGGAATCTTTGGGAAATCATTGAAATCTTTGTGAAAACTTTGTAAAACCTTTTTGAATTCTTTGTTAAGCCTTTTAAATCTATCCGAAATCTTTTTAATCTATCTGAAGTCTTTGTGGAATATTCAAAATCTTTGGGAAATCATTGAAATCTTTGTGATAACTTTGTAAAATCTTTGTGAATTCTTTGTCAAGCCTTTCAAATCTATCCGAAATCTTTTAAACCTTTGTGAAATCATCAAGAAATCATAAAAATCTTTCTTCAATCTTTGAAATCCACTCCACTATCTGAATGCAGATAGTAATTTTTGTCAATAATAACATTGTACATCTTAAAAAATTCTTTAAACAGCATCTCGTTGCCTAGCAAAATGAAGATTTTCATTAGCACTCTACTTCTCTTCATGCGCATATTTCTTAATTATGTTCGCATTTATAATATTATATCAAATCAATCATATATTAAAAAATGTTTTACACTCAGATATCGGCTATATTCAAAAATTGGTTTCTCGTAAACAGTTGAAACATATATTATCATTGCACACATGTATTTTATCTTGCTGCGTAATTATGTATTTACCGAAAAAAGCTTGTTAATAATTGTTATATCATAAATTTTTATACACGATTTTTTATGATATTTTTTTGTAAAACCAATTAAAATGCATGGCCACGTGGATTTGTACGTGATTGTCCACGCGGACTTTTTCACTTGGGATGCCAACATATGTTCCAAAAATTTCACTTTACATTGATTTCCTTCCATATATGTCTGTATTTCAAACTTTAGTTTTATATATAATATTGTATGACTACTCTTTAAAACTCAAACTGTTGACCCGCACCGAACCAAAAACTTTCCTAAAACATACAGCATCCATTGCATCGTATTAATATTATAATATTGACTGACTTTGCGATTAAAATCAGGAAATTTTTATTTCGGACCAAAAACTTTGGGATTCGTTTTAAAAAAATCGTTAATAAAATCCTATTATTTTTGCTTATAGAATCAATAAGCCCGGAAGAAAGCTGGGAAACAGACACGGAGGTAAAGCGCCCAATGATGAGACGGGGAGAATCATGAGCATACAAAACTGCTGTAATAAATTGAGGAACTTTATTCAATTTTCATATAGTTACTCAACGATCATCGTAGTTTTGTTCCCTCTATTTGAATTTGCTTTTGACAGCGACGATATTGTTGACGTTGTTAACATATCTGTCAAATGTTTTTTAAGTATTTTATAAACAGTGCCTTTTCGAAAGGATGCGTATATTTCGTTCATCCAGAAAACGTTTTTTTGTCAAGTTACGTGTGTTCTGTACTGGTAATAATGCTGCTTTTCACGCTTCAAGGCTCTGGTCTATTGTAAATAGGTACGTATTATTCAATTTTAGTTCTTGTATAATTTATAGGTTGGTCGGTTATCGACGTTTATCTAAATTGCATTTAATATAACCTGAAATATTTTGTAATGTTTAACATTTTGTTAGATACACGTCTCGTAGATAAAGAATCAGAATATCCTTTCCGAAAAGACCATAAGAAACTAGCAGAGAAAAATGCAAGACTGGGAAATACATTTTTTTAAAGTCGACTCCGAAGATCCCAAAATTCAGAATTCAACTTCGTTAACCTCCGACAAGGTTCCATAGTAGTAAATCAGTAAATTCTTTAAAAAATTAAAAACCTAAATTTGTTATTTAAAAATAATGTGTAGCACATGGTTAAGTACTATTATACAAAATTAATTACTTTTTTGATTCCAGAATATGACTCTGCAAAAAACTACAGATTTGCTTAAGTTAAAAAATAAGCATTGTTAAAAATGATTAATAAAATCAGGGGAAATATTCCCGTTGGTAATTGTATTTACTTTGGGAAGAGAACTGAAGGTTCTCTAACAATAGTTACTTACATTTTTATAATTTTGCTTTCTCTTTAAGTAGAAGCTGCATTTCCGATTTAATCCTAATGTTGTAGGGATAATTTTATACCGTGGAAGATTCTCTAAAATTCTCTTTGGTACGTTTTGATTGAAAAGTTATATTTAAGTGAAATATTATTTATAAAGATAACAATTGTATAATTTCTAAGTAATTTAAACAAATAAATAAAAACGTACCAATGAGCCTTACAGCATTTGGATTACATAAGAATTGCAAGTTTTTTTACCTGAAGAGAAAGCAAAATCATAGAACACTAAATAACTATGGTCAAATAAACAATTTGAACCTGAAAATTATTTCTAAAGTTTGCCATTAGCTTCCTTCCGAAATTAGTTTCGATTACGTATGAGAATATGTTGCTGAATTTTATAAATCATTTTAACAATGTTCATTTTTGAGCTTGATATAACTAAAACAACGTTGAACACTTTTTTTAAATCGAGGAAAATATCTTTTAAAGACCGAACATCCAATAAATGTATTTTTCAGTACAATATTAGCCAATTTAAAAGTGTTCTAGGATTTTGATTTTTGCTCATGCGGGCCAGTGGAGGCTTTCGGAAAATTCAGTAATGCTTGTGTATTTTAAGGATTTTTGAAATTGAGGGAAATAGCCGCGTTGTTAAATATAAGATAATTTGAAAGAGAATCTAATTTTTTTGAAAAAATAGTTCAATATGTAAACTGTTAATTTAAAATGAATGTTTTTAAATTTAGTGTTTTTTCTTTCGCTTCAGATATCAGATGTAATTTTGATTCAATTTTCAGCATTCACTACTTATATTGTCCTTAAAAAGATTTTGTACAATTCTGTTTGTGGGAATTTCATTGAAAATATGCTATCGAATTATTATAAAAAAAGTTTATTATCATTTTCTTTTGTAAAATTGTAACTTGTGTGAAACTTATATATTTTAATAAAACTCCCAGTATAATAGAATATTGTAGATAATCTTTTCAGGAACAAATAAATTTCAATTTTTATTTAAAGCGAAAGAAAAAAAATCCAGAAAACGCCAAATACCTAATTTTAGTAAAACAATTACATATTGAACTACGTTTTCAAGCCACTTATAGACTCTCTTTGAAATTTTCATAAATTTATCAATGCAATGTGGCTATTTTCCTCAATTTTATAAAGCACTCTTAATATTAATTTCATAAAGCATATTCTTAGATAAATATTTTCAATTAAAATTTCAATTTGTATTTACTCTGAAAAAATATTTGTTAAATTATCACTGAATCCCTTTAAAAAAAAAACATTTTTCTGCGACTTTTTGAAAATTTTTAGTCATGACCTCGAAATATTTTTAAATATTTGAAATTTAGAATTAAACTTGTTTCATGCCATGAACGTTTGGAAGTGGATTCGGAAAGATCAATTCTTCACAAGACAGGCAATCAGACTCAGTAAGGATGGATGAATTTGTTATGAAAAGTTATAAGTTCCATAATAAATTATTTCAGAATTTAAATTATGTTATTATTTTGAAATACTTGTATTAAAATATTGTTTGATTATTTAATAGCATAAATATTTCTTGAAGTATTTTTATGTATTATTTTAAACTTTTTTCAAACACTTTACTCTTTCTGGATCAAAATAATGAAATAATAGGAAAACATTTTCTTACAAACACATACTTCATTAAAAATTATTTCAAAACTATTTTCAGGAAGTGGAATCTCTAAAGAAAATAAAAAATGTCACTACAAGTGATTTTTTAATTTGGATTTGCTGCCAAAAGTTTCCATGCAAACCTGCTGTAATAAGTGATCAACTATTTTGACAGTCGCTCAACGATCAGCGTAGTATAGTTCCCACACAATTGCATTGTGCTTCACTCCCGTGTACCAGATGAGACAAATATTTCTACATGTTTTTGGGGTCGCTGAATCCGAATCCGGGGTTCGTTTAACTTGGTCAGATTGCATTTTGTTGATCTGATCGAGTCAAACCAACCCTGAATTCAGATTCAGCGACCCCGAAAACGCATAGAAATGTTTGTCTCGTCTGGTGGACAAGACCGAAAGGTCTTCGTGTGTTGTGCTATCATAGTGTAAACAAAGATATTAATTTTTGTTTAAATTAATTTACGAATGAAACAATTGTAATGCAAAAAATACTTTTTAATATAGCTTTCATATAATGATACAACATTGGTTTCAGCACATGTTTGTTTAATACACAAATGGTAAAATGTCACCTTATACTGTTTTTTGGCTGGAATCACGTTTTATTTTCACTTTTTGATATACTCAATCCAGGAAGGGAATTCTTCTTTTCCAAAGCTGCAAAGACATTTTTTTTATAACTTACATAATTTATCAATTTTATCTTTTATAAAAAAATAGCGAAAAAGAAAAGTTACCTGCAATTTCTTGTAATTCTTTTTCTACGAGTAGGCGCAAACCACTGAGATCGACTTTATTAGTTCTGAAGGTTTTTAATTCTGGTGGGCGAGATAATACCAAGTCGATTTTTTCTTTTTCTCCTCTTTTCCGATTCAACTGTAGAAAATGGAATTTAGATTATATTTAAGAATATGCATTGCAAGAATATAATAATAGATGACAAAAATATTTTCGAAGTCATGTTAGTAAACATATATAATTACATGTTCATTTAATTGTTGACTTATTTCCACATGGTCCATCATTGTTTTATATGCCTCAGAAGCTAATGAGACATTTCTTTTTTCCTGATCTTCAATTTTTTCAATGCAAGCTAATAATCTTGCAGCATCCAATTCTGAAAAATGAATTTGGAATATTATTAAATAATAGTTTTCAAATATGACATTAGGTACAACTTTTAAATTTCCAACAAAATTTAACTTTTATACTGCAATGAAATTTGACTATCATTCTGTTCTTTTGATATCTCTTTACTATTGGGCCACTTCAATTTTTTGAGACGGGTTGAAAATAATTTTTTTTCCGCCTCATAAACATTTCTTTATTTATAGTTGTGGTCTGTTGAATCCAAATTTCGTCGAGAAAAAAAATTTGTTTACGCTATTTCTCTCACAATGTTACTTTTTCGATGAGCAGAGAAGAACAGAAAAAATTCATTGTTTATAATATACTATTGTTAATGTCTTTGAGGTGCCCCGCCTTGAGCCACCTACAAACCGACGCACAGTGGGGAAAAAATGACTCTTTTGGTTCAAAATAACGTACAGCCCACAAATATCGACCGATTTGGACAACAAAAATTTGAAAAAAAACTTGATAAGATTTCTAAGAGAGTTGTCAAGCCTAATTTTCAAATTAGGCTTTCATCTTTTTTATGAATAAATAAATACGACGAAAAAAATGGCAATTTTTTATATTTGCCGTTCCCGGTGCGCGTCAATAACAGGAAAATTGTTGAAATCGTCTAAGTTTCATAGAGTAACATTAGTTAAATATGTTCCAATTATATATAATGAACAAAAAAAAATTTGTATAAACAAATTATTTGTTGAAGGAATGTTTTCTACGATTTTCCATCATTTTACGTTTTTTAAAGTTATATTAAAAGAAATTTGAATAAAGACAATATAAAGATGGAGAAATTTCTTCTTGAGATTATTATTGTTAAGAATATAAACAAATTTAAGAAACAAATGCAATAATCAGGCATTTCTCCACACAAAAATTCGTTTTTTCAATGGCAATTTTTTTAATTAGGAACTTTATGATAATTTTAGGAAAATTCAGAATTTGTTGATTAAGCTCATGATTTTTTAAAACAAATTTAATAAACGAATGCATTATTCGGGCATTTGTCGGCAGAAACATTCGTTTTTTTTTAATGCCAGTCCTTTCAGTTGGGAACTTCATGACAATTTCAGCAATATTCATAATGAGTTGATAAATTTCATGATTTTTTAAACAAATTTAATAAACAAATGCATTAATGAGGCATTTGTCGACAGAAAAATTCGTTTTTTTTTCGATGTCAAATTTTTAAATTGGGAACTTCATGATAATTTCAGGAATATTTATAACTTTTTGATCAATTTTATGATTTTTTAAACAAATTTGATAAACAAATGCATTATTGGGACATCTGTCGACGGAAAAATTCTTTTTTTTAGATGTCCGACTTTTTAATTGGGATCTTCATAATCAATTCAGCAACATTCGTGATGAGTTGAAAAATTTTATGATTTTTCGAACAAATTTAATAAACAAATGCATTAATGAGGCATTTGTCGACAGAAAACTTCGTTTTTTTTCTATGTCAACTTTTTAAATTAGGAACTTCATGATAATTTCAGCAAAATTCATAATCAGTTGATAAATTTTATGTTTTTTCAAACAAATTGAAGAAACAAATGCATTATTTGGACAACTGTCGATAGAAAAATTGTTTTATCTTTCGATGTCAGTCTTTTTAATTGGGAACTTAATGATAATTGCAGCAACATGTTGATTTCCACTGATCCAAAAATAGAGTATCATCCGACAAATACCCAAATAATGCATATGTTTATTAAATTTGTTTAAAACATCATAGAATTTATCAACTAAGTAAGAGTGTTAATGAAATTATCATTAAGTTCCCAATTAAAAAGACTGACTTCGTAAAAAAAAACTACTATCGACAGATGCCCGAATAATGCATTTGTTTTTAAAAAAATATGAAATTTATCAACCAATTATGAATTATGCTGAAATTATGATGAAGTTTCCAATTAAAAAGACTGACATCGAAAAAAAACGAATTTTTCTGTCTACAAATGCCTGATTAATGCATTTGTTCATTAAATTTGTTTTAAAAAATCATAAAATGTATCAACAAATTATGAATGTTGCTGAAAATGTAATGAAGTTCCCAACTGAAAGGACTGGCATTGAAAAAACGAATTTTTCTGCCGACAAATGCTCGAATAATGCATTTGTTTATTGAACTTGTTTTAAAAAATCATGAAATTAATCAATAAATTATTAATTTTTCTGAAATTATCATAAAGATCCTAATTTAAAAAAATGACATAGAAAAACAAATTTTTTTGTCGAAAAATGTCTGATTAATGCATTTGTTTATTAAATTTGTTTATAATAATAACAATGATAATCTCAAGAAGAAATTTCTTTATCTTTATATCGTTTTTACCAAATTTCTTTCAATATAACTTTAAAAAAAAACGTAAAATTATGGAAAATCGTAGAAAACATTCTTTCAAGAAATAATTTGTTTACAACAATTTTTTTTTGTTCATTGTATAATATTGGAACATCTTTAACTAATGTTACTCTATGATTTCAATAATTTTCCTATTATTGACGCGCACCGGTTCAAAATAAGGGACCGTACGTAAATTACGTATCATCTCAAGGGTGGGGGGGGTCGAGACATTTTGTTTCGATTTGTTACGGTAGGGGGGAGGGGGTCTTTCACTCATGTACGTAATTTTTGCAAATTTGCAAAAACTTTCTGGTGATGATTGTCGTTTTAGTTATAAATTTTATTATTTGGTTGAAAATTTAACAATTTTCCTAAAAAGACATTTTTTTTGCAAATTCAACTGTTTTGTTAGCAATGCATCTTTTTGGGTTAAAAATTCAACTCATTTCGTATAATATCAACCTTTTGTTCAAAATTCATATTTTGTTGCTGATAAGTCAACTGAAATATTTTTTGGATGAAAAATATTTTTTCTGAAAATCTGTCTTTTTAATTTAAAATTTCATCTTTTTTAGTAGAAATATTGCACCTTTCTTGAACAAAAATGCAACTGTTTTGTTGAAATTTCAACTATTTCCTAGAAAATTTACTTTATGTTTAAAATTTGTATTTTTCTGTAGAAAATTCTATTGAAATCCTTTTGGATGAAAATTCAACTGTTTTTTTTTTAAATTTGTCTTTTTGATTTAAAAACTCACCTTAGTAGAATTTTCATTTTTCTTGTACAAAAATGCAACTGTTTGGTTGAAAATTTAACTGGAATCTTCTTTGGATGAAAATTTAACTATTTTTTTTTGAAGTTTTTTTTTTATTTCATCTGTTTTAAAAGAAATATTTCATCTTTCTTGAATAGGAATGCAACTGTTCGGTTGAAAATTCAACTCTTTTTTAAAAATTTGTCTTTCTTATTTCAAAATTCACCTGCTTTAGCAGAAATTACATCTTTCTTGGATAAAAATGCAATTGTTGGGTTTAAAATTTAACAAATTTGTTAAAAAGTTATACTTTTGGTTGGAAATTTAACTATTTCGTAGAAAATTTGCTTTTTGTTACAAATTCATATTTTAGTGTTAATAAATGAACCGAAAGCTTTTCTGGATGAAAGTTCAAATTTAACAAAAAATGTGTCCTTTTTTCAAAAATTCATCTGCTTTAGTACAAATTTCATCTTTCTTGGATAAAAATTCAATTATTTGGTAGAGAATTCAACTATTTCGTTAAAAATTATTTCCTTTTGGTTAAAGAAATTCGTCTTTTTGGATGAAAAATTCAATTTTGTTCGTAGAAACTTAATTTTTGTTTCTGGGTGAAAATTCAACAATTTTTTTAAATTTTGTTTTCTGTTTAAATAAAAAGTCATCTGTTTTAAGAGAAATTTAATCTTTTTTGGATAAATATGCAACTATTGGGTAGAGAATTCAACAATTTTGTCAACAAGTCATCCTTATTGTGTAAAAATTCGTCGTTTTGGATTGAAAATTCAATTTTTTTCGTAGAAACTTATTTCTTGGTTAAAAATTCATATTCTGATCGTGAAAAGTCAACTAAAATCTTTTTTTTAAATAAAATTTAACTATTTTTTTTTAATTTATCTTTTCGATTTATAAATTCATCCGCTTTGGCAGAAATTTCTTTTTTTATGAAAATGCAACTATTTGGTTAAAAATTCTTCTTCTTTTCTTGAGTATTCAACTATTTTATTTGAAAGATTTGGTTGAATCACTTGGTTAAGAAATCATTTTCTTTTGAAGAGTTATATTTTTAGTTGAAAATTCATCTCTTTGGTTGAAACTTTAACTATTTTGTTGAAAATTAATCTTTTTAAATTGAAAATTCAATTACTTGGGTAAAAGTTAAACTAAATTGTTAAAAATTTATTTTTTCGATTGAAGGCTTATGTCTTTGGTTAAAAATTTAACTCTTTAGTGGAAAAGTCTTTTTTTTTGGTTTAAAATTGATTTTTTATCTGAAAATGTAACTTTTCCATTTTTTTAAGATTGATCTCTTTTAGTTGAAAATTCTCCTTTTTTTGGTAGGAAAAAAATAATTTTCTTGGTTTAAAATCGAAGGTTCAACAATTTAGGTAAAATTTTCTTTCTTTAGTGAAAAATCTTCATTTGTTGAAAATTCGTCTTTTTGGTTTTAAAAAACTTTTTCTTGGCATAAATTTCATGTTTTTTGATTGAAATATAAACTATGACACTTTTTGTTGAGAATTTATATTTTTAGGTTGAAAATTCGAATATTATGTTAAGAATCTAATTATTTTGTTAAAAATTTAAGTATTTTGTAAACAAGCCCTCTTCTATATTCGAAAAGAAATTTTTTTTGTTTAAAATAACTTAATAAACTTGAAAACACTAAAATCATTGAGAATGATAGAAAAGACACTTTGAGTATCTATGAAACGTAGGCGATGACAACAATTTTCCTATTATTGACGAGCACCAGGAACGTTTAACAGAAAAAATTGCAATTTTTTCGTCATATTTGTTAATTTATAAAAAAATTGAAAAACTAAATAAACAATCAGGCTTGACAACTTTCTTTGACATTTTATCAGCTTTTTTTGACATTTTTTTTGTGCTCAAGCTAGTTACCAATTTTAGTATATTTTTG